>PVJH01007728.1:0-90604 GCA_004026705.1 Nesogale talazaci
ATTCAATCTCCTGACTGCTGCTTTCATGAGCAGTGACTGCAGATCCAAGCAAGACAAAACCCTTGACGACCTCAAGCCTTTCTCAATTTGTCATGATGCTACCTACTGGCCCTATTTTGATCTATACAACGAGTTGTCATCCACACCGAAGGCTACAATCCTCGATCTTCATCATCAAGGGCTCAAAGTCCTCCTCACTTTCAGGAAGCAGGAGTGTGTCTTCTGCATTCCCAGATTGTTAATAAGCCTTCTGCCCACCTGTTGCCACTTCCTCCCTATAATACAGCTTCTCTGATGATTTGCAGTAATCACTTGCAGTAACAGAGAAGCAAAATGCAACAATGCAAGCAAAAGCCTTATTGTTCCATGCAGCCAGTGGATTCCCACTCAGTGTGGCCCCAGTCTCACAATTGCTGCTGCTGGGAAAAGCCCAGGTGGGTGCAGACCTCCTGGTTAATGTCCATCTTTCCTGGAAAGTACTTTCTCTTCTCCGATTTCTTCACAGCGGCCTTGAGATGCTCAGCCTGATTCCACCAGGTCATTGAAACACCAAACACAACTTGACAGTGATGGGCGTGGATGGTTACCGGAGGATTGGCTTTCCACACGGTTTGCTTCGGGCACTGGGTGTCCTCCACGCCAGGTCTCAACACCTCTGCCCGCTATCTCCCCAGCTGATTCTCATTTCTGAAGAAAGACACAAACCCCTTTTGGGCAACAGAGAGTTGGTTCTTCGTAGGGTTCAATGTTGTGGAAGAGCAAGCTGGGGCTTCTGAAGGAACAAGCCGTCCCAGGGCCCGGAAGCCCCTGATGTGGAGGGAGAGGGAAACCGTGAGGGGAGCCATTGACACAGACCCTCCAACATGACTTTGTCTGTGGGGGTGTCCAGGGTCAGTTGAGGGAAGGCTCTTACCAAGGGCTTGCTATGAGTGGTGCAAGGGGAGAGGGGAGAGAGTAGGCTCTGCAGCTGGGAGCTGAAATTTGAACAACTCAAAAAGGTCATTAGAGCCCGACCCCAAACTCACTGCTATTGCGTCAACCCAGGTCAACGCAGACTCAAAGCAATCCTGTAGGACAGGGTTGAACTGTCGTTCTGGGTTTCAGAGGCTGTAACTCTTTATGGGCCTCTTCTTTCTCTGGAGGAGTTGCAAGTGGTTTTGAGCACTTGGCATCCCAGCACTTGACCTCTAGGCCCCCACGACTCCTGGGCAGTGACATGGAAAAGGGAAAAGCCTGCCCCTCAGACACCGGTCCTCCGTCACAGTGCGCACCCAGCTTGCTCAGCTAGCAGCACACGGAACCAAATGCAGCGTGCAGTGACTGCTCTAAGCATTTCTCATCGCCCACGTATTTGTATTCTGCAAGATCTAGAAGTGATGCAAATGTCTATCAACAGAAGGACAAAATAAGCAAATTACTTCTGTCAAAGACAAACAGATGACAGAGAGAGGGCTGGGAAACAGAGGGTTGGAGAGCATTTCTGCACATTGCATTTTGATTTGCTCAGCAAAATGGACAGTAGCTGAGTCCTTGCCCTGGCTATTATTTTTTTCAGAGCTAATAATTTACTCTATTTGGAAAATCGGAGGTGTGACAAGCCGACTAGTCTCGCTGGATTTGTTCCTATGCACCTTAATGGATTTGTTTCTATGGTTTATAAGACCGAAGGGCTTAATATCACTTAATCTTAAATATGGAGAGTGTACAGTATCATGATTCATTTACCAATGGTCTATTGGCCCTGCCACCTTGTGAATTTTTTGGAAGAGGGAGAAAAAAATCCACATAGTAATTTTAAAATATCTCTTGCAGAGCCTGAATTTCTTAACCCTCACACTGTTTAACTGATCTTCAAAATCCCTTTCTCTTGAAACCAGCTGATCCTCAGAATTAGGTAAAATCTGTGATGGAGATGAGTTTTTCTGTCTTTAATGTGACTTCCAATGAAGACATCTCAGACTTACCAGGTATAGCTGATGCTCTCCATGATCAAAAACGTTCGGGAGAGAGCGAGTGTGAGAGACAGTCAGAGAAAGAGAGAGAGAGCAGTCATTCCGCCAGACTTCTGTGCAGAATTGAAAAGCAATTGTCACCAAGAAAGACAGACTCAGGATCAAGCCCAGTGGAGTTCCAGTAGCAGATCATCCTGTCCAGGAGCTCTTAGGAGGTGTTAAAAGCTTCTCCACAGAAATGATGTTTTACAATTCTCACTCTTATTTCCAGCCTGCGAAGATGCTTCCTGCAGTAGTGAGCGCAGGTGCTGACAACCACAGTTAAGTTTGATCACTCAATGTCTGCATAGTAGTTTAAATCTTCAGCCGGGAAGAGGCTCTCCAACACCAAAGGACGAGCACTGAGGGTCCTCCTTTCTTGGTGGCAATGCAGAGCCTCTGGCCTATGCTCACTGGTTTAACCCCTTTTCTTTTCCAAGAGAAAGTGACTCAAGGTACCATTGCTCCTCTCAGTTACATCTGTTTTCTTAAAATAACTGCCTCTAATCCTGGCTGATTAGTCTTGTCGTGTGCTGTTTGTCGGTACTGAGTCACAAGGAGGAAGCATGCAAGCAGAGGAAGCACCGCCCAGTCCCAATCCTCGTCTACAATCATGATTGGAGCCACGGTGTCAATTCCTGTTCCTGGGGTCTTCCTCTTTTTCATTCCCTCTCTGCTCTACCACGCATGATGTCCTCCTTCTCCAGGGACCAGTCCTCCGTGACAGTACCTCCAGAGCACGTGAGACAGTCTTCCCATCCTCAACAGCTCCTTGAAGCATTTCAGTTAGTTTTCTATCAATTCCCGGAGCCTGGTTTTTGGCTAATACCTTCAATGCAGATTAAATTTCTTCCTTCATTACCATTGATATTTGATCATATATACTACCTTTTAAAATGTTTTGAATGTTGACTAGTTCTTTTTGATATAGTGGCTCTGTATTTTTTTCCATCTTCTTTTGATGCCTTCTTCATCTAACATTTTGGCCACAGAATCTTTCAATTTTACAAACTGAGTCTTAATTCTTATTCAGTGTTTTCAGCTCAAGATATACTAACTGTGCTGCTACTCTTTGACTTTCTAATTTCAGGTCTTTGAACATTTCATTATAATATTTTTGGCTTTGTCCTTTCAAACTGCCCTTTAAAATTTTTAGTTCAGCTCTTTCACTTCATCACATTTCCCACTAGCTTTAGGCCCTCTACAATTATGAACAAGTTTTAGAGTCTTTTCTGGCATCTACTTTGATCTTTTTTTTCATTCCTGCCTTTTTAATGACCTTTTGATTTTCAAAATGACCTTCATGAATGATGGTCTGATGTCCTCTCAGAGCTCATCAGCTCTTCTGGCATTAGAGTTCAGTGAGATAAGTGTGTTCATGAGATGTCCTTGAAATTTAGTTGAAATATACCCAAGGTCATAGTTGGTCTTATGGACTTGCTTTAATTTTCCCCAGCTTGAACCTGAACTTACATGGAGCCGTTGAAGCCTGCTTCAAGGTCCCTTCCTGACCTCAGTTTAGCTGTTGATGTTGAGCTTCTGCATCCATTCTTCCCATGGCGCTGCTAGGGGCCACGCATCAGTCCTGACCCAGAGCGGCTGAAGCACAATGGAATCACATACCCTCTGGCCTCCGCCATCCTCACAGTTACGCCTACCCTGAGTCCTGATGCAGCCACAGTGTGAATCCATCTCCCGGACGGTGTTCCTTTTTACGTGGCCCATTACTTAACCAAATGTGATGTCCTTCCCAGGGACTCCTTCTCTGGACAACATGTCCAAAGTATGTCAGATGCTCTCTCCATCCTTACCTCTAAGGAGTACTCTGGCCATATTTCTCCTAAGACACTGTCATGTGTGCTCTTGGCAAACCATGGTCCTTTCATGTTCTTCTCCAGCACCACAAGTCAAATGCATCACTCTTCTCTGGTCTTCCTTATCCAACAGTGACATGCGTGCAAAGCAATTGAAAACACCAAGTTGTGGGTGAAGTACACCATAGATGCATGTAATTTAATACTGCACATTTTATCTGGTCAAGTCTACATGCATAGTCATCTTTTATGGTATTGAAAAATATATTGCAATGAAGAAGCTTTGATTGTGCAAAATTCTGTCATGGGCTCTCCAAATTTGTTTCTCTCATGCAGGTCATGTTTTCCAACTAAGACTGTTTCTTCCTGTCTGTTTTCAACTCTATCATTCCAGTTGTCAGTATTTATCAATGTGTATTGATCAAATGTTTGATCAATTTTAGTCTGAAATGAGAACTTTGGTAAAATTCTGCAGGGGTTGATGTATAGATGTAAACAATGGTTCTGATAATTGGATTTCCTGTATTTATATAGATTCAACATAGATCTTAGAAGTTCTTTTTTGAGGATGAATGCAAAGTCACAACTCTTGACTTTGTCTTTTCCTGTATTTTATACTATATGTTTTTATTATTCAAAATGGATAATACCTGGGCATTTTAGCTTATTAATGCCAAGGATGTGGAATTGTATGCATTTAACTTCACTTTTGATGACTTCTAATTTCCCTAGATTCATAGTTTGCACATTCCATACTCCAAATATTCATAGCTGTTTGAAACTGTGTTCTCATTTTGACTGCTGTTTCAGCCAGACATGAAGAGTCACTCCATCTGCATCGTTATGCGTGACCCTGTTTTAGAAGAGAGCTCTCTCACTCCTGTTCTAGGGGCCTTCCGGCCACAGGGGCTCACATCCAACACTGCTCTGCTGTGATCCACGCTCGTTCCAGTGGACCCCACAAGGTACTGCTGCTCTCTGTGAGGTTTTCAGTGGCCAATTCATGAGAAGTGGACCGTCTGTCCTCTTTCTACTCAGTTCTGAGTCTTGAGACTCTGATGGCACCGTTCCTCTTGGGTAAAATGACCAGATTTTAAGCGGGACACCATTGACAGGGGCAAGGGGGTTTCTCAATTAAAAATTTGGTCTATATGGAGCAACAAAAAATGTTCATATAATGCAAAATATTGTATTGTAATATATTTATTTAATTTTAAAATGCTGTGGGATGCAGGACCAATTGTTAAAAAGTGGGAAGTCTGGTCACCTTACTCTTGGGTGACCCTGCTTGTGACAGGACTTCCAGCACCACAGCAACACACAAGTCACTGCAGTAGGACAAAATGACCAGCAAGTACTGGACTGACATTATTGAGGGGAGGAGTAGGATACTTAGTATAATTAAATCATATAATGAAGGGGAGCATCATGACATAATGCCAAAACCGATAATCAATATGTTTTTCATGTGGTTGAAGTGCTGTGATTCAACCCAGGACACTCTAGGGACCCCCATCTCCAGAAGTCAAGTTCACGACAGCCTGGGGGTGGGGCAGCTCTACATGGTCTCACCACGCCCCCCCCCCCACCCTCCATGCCAGTTCTCGATACCAACCCAGAGCTGCCCTTCCCAGGGCTGACTCCAAGAAGCCATCTGTGCAGAGTGCTCAGAATAAGGGAGCTGCCAGGGGAATGGTCACTTTGGCTGAAGGTGTATTCTTGAGCATAGGGTAAAGAGGACGCACTGCCTGTGGACGGTAGGCTGAGAGACATTGTCTGAAACACACCCATCACTTAGAGAAGAAGTGACAGAGAGGAGACCCAGCCTCTGTGCTGTGAACACAGTCTCCTGAAATAAAGGACACAAATGGCAGTGGACCTGTGAAACAGAGGTGGTGGGGGCTGTGGGTCCAATGGCCCCCACAGAGTCTGGAGGCTCTTGCTCTGGTCTCAGACATGAGATTGGAGCCACACTTTTTCTGGGACATTGACTTGGGCCAAGTAAAGCTTCACCTTGGGATGGGTGTGTTAGTGCAGGTAGACTAGAGAAACAAATCCAGGGAGACGCACATGTGTGTAAGATGGAGCTTTAAATACAAGAGCAGATTAATATTAAGAAGACATCCCAGTCCAGTCCAGATATAAGTTCTATATTATCCCACATATCCAACACCAATCTACAAAGTCCTCTTCAGACTTCCTGCAATGACACCAAATTCAGGAAGATCACAGGCCAGTATATGGCAAGTCTTGTGGATCCATTGTCATGGAAAGTATCTCAGCTCCGGCAGGGGTCTCCGCATGGCTCTTCCAGCTCCCAGGGCTCCGGCTGAATCAGGGTAGCTTCCTGTGACTTCTCAGAAGAGTCTCACAGAGAGTGAGCGAGTGTCCCATCTCCAGTCAGCTATTCATGAGGTCATCAAGCTACGACCTGAGTGACAGGCTAAACTCTGCCCCTTCACTCGTGAGTATCAAACTGACAGCAGATGATGGGACTACCACAATGGAGGTGGAGTGCAGAGGGCACTGGGCACAGAGAAGACCTTA
Source organism: Nesogale talazaci (assembly GCA_004026705.1). NCBI lineage: Eukaryota > Metazoa > Chordata > Mammalia > Afrosoricida > Tenrecidae > Nesogale > Nesogale talazaci. The sequence goes on from PVJH01007728.1 coordinate 6,353, forward strand.
CATGGACCCTGGACTCAACCAGAACTGTTAGAGGAGGCCACAGTGATAGGTCTGTTTAGAAATAGGGCTGCCGGGTGGGGGGGGAGTGTCTTTGTCTCCTGAGCTGAATGTGCTGGTCACCCAGCCAGTAGGGTAAGCACAGGGTAACCTGCATGTACTTACTCAACTACAGTGAGCACTTTCACTTGGGGTTCTGTGGTGAGGACCGTGTGAATCTGTTCTCTACTGAAATGTAAATAAGCATAGCCTGAGCTTGCCAGGCTGACTGTCTACTCAGACCTTGTCAGGGACCATCTATGAGAAGAGGCATGCAGGGAGGCATGTGGGGTTAACAGATGGGCGAATGCCAGCCAGACCCAGATTCAGAATCTCACAGGTGGGGACAATGAAGTTGCTCCCCTCAGAGAAGTAATGAAGCACAAGCAAGTCCACGTTTACTGTGCCTGTTCGGTAATGCCTGTGGAAACACCATGCTACAAACCAGGTGGCTTCATTGCCACTGAGTCAACGCTGGCTGGTAGCCACCCGCTGTGAGATTCAAGGACTGTCTCTGTCCCGGGAGTAGAAAGCCCAGTTGCTCTCCCGCACAACTGCCAGTGGTTATGAACCACCGACCACTCCAATCATAGCCCAACACATAACCACTGTGCCACCAGGGCTCCAGGTGGCTTTCAGGAACAGGAGTGAATGTTGGAGTGGATTCTCTCACAGTCTGGAGCTGGACATCCAAAGTGTCAGCCACATTACTTGCTTCCAAGGAGAGCAGAGAGGAGATGCTCCTTGCTCCTGTTGGTGCTGCTGGCTTTGACCATCCACCCTTGACTTGTGGATGTATCTTCTTGTGACAACATCCCCCACCCAAGTGTCTGCCCCTCTCTCTTTGGGGATGCCCCTCTGAAGGAGTTCAGGTAAAGAAGCAGGTAAAACAGGCGAAACGTCCAGTGGTATGTCAAGAAATGAGATGAAGTATTGCACTGGGTAATGTTGCCCAAGGCTCCTTTACAGGGTAGAGAAGCGAGGATGCCACCTGAGGACTTCTTGGACATGGCCTGTAGACCCGAGGCTGATACAGATGATACAGACACGTACGGTCCACCAGACGCAAGCCCTGGCGATTTCAATCAATCACTGCAAGTGCGTGTAGGAGCCAGGTGACTTAGTGAGTTATGTAGGGCTACTAGCTGCGAGGTCAGTGGTTCAAAGACACTGGCCACTCTATGGGAGAAGGATGAAGCTTTCGACTCAATGAAGGGTCAGTCTTGTTGTCTTCCATCCTTTGGAGCCACTATGAATTGAGATCGACACTGAGGGAGTGAGTGTTTGCAGGCACGTGAATGTTGGATGCTGACTGGGGAAGTACGCAGGAAAGTGAGTGCGTATAAAGTAGGGTGTGGGGGAAGGGTATCGAAAGGTCCCTAGACTATGAAAAGCACAAACAAATCTGTCTTGTAGGAAGTCTAATCAGAATGCCTGCCAAAACAGTAGTCCCCGGAGAAGGCCACCATGCTTGGTGACACAGAGGGGCAGTGAGACAGAGAAATAGCCTCAGTAAGATGGACTGACACAGTGGCCCCAACAGCGGGCTCCAACACGACAGTTGGGAGGCTGGCACAGACAGGCAGTGCTTCCTTCTGTTATCCCTAGTCACCGTGGCCGGGACTACCTCGGTGGCCCCTGACAGCAAGGCTGGAAGGACTCGCTCAGTCCTGTTTCCTCCGAAGGACTCCTCGTGGTGTGGTAGCCACGTGTTGGGCTGCTGACTCAGCATTGTGAACCCCCTCGAGGAAGAAAGATGCGGCTTTCCATTCCTGCAAAGAAGAAGCTGTGCAGCTGCTTCAGACGCTGGCAGGGCAGTTCTACTCTGTCCTACAGTGTTGTCACGAGTCAAAATGGGCTCATTGGCAGCAAGCTTGCTTCATATTTCACCAGCATGTCAACAAGTATTTTTTGAGGACATGTTATGATCCACAAGGGTGTCTTGCTTTGATAAGTTATAGATTATTTATTCCATATCTTACTTGGTTCTCCGCCATCCCTCATCCACTTTTTCATTATTTGTCCCCCTGGGAGGGGGTTCTAGTTGATTTTTGTGATCAATTCCCCCCTTCCTTCTGCTCCAACAACCCCCTTACCTCTCCTCCTTGCTGGCCCTGAGGGGTTTGTCTATCCTGGAGTCCCTGTATTGCAGGTTCTTTTCTGTAGCTGTGCGCATGCCCTGGTCTAGGGGAGCTGATATCAGGGGCACAAGTGGCAGAGAATAGTTAGAGAATGATGGTAGCAGCATTTGTGCAAATGTGCCTGACACACTGGAGGAATGTGTTGATTGTGACAAGAGAGGAGAAGAACTGGAAACACAGGGAATCCTGGTTAGATGACCTGCTCAGGACCAGTGGTGAGGGTGGCAATTCTGAGAGGATGGAGTGAAGGCGGGGTAGAAAGGGGAAACTGATTACAAGGATCTACATATAGCCTCCTCTCTGGAGGATGGAAAACAGAAAAGTGGGTGAAGGGAGATGTTGGGCAATGCAAGATATGGCAAAAAATAAAAACTTATAAATTATCAAGGGCTCATGAGGGAGGGGGCGTGGGGAGGGGCTGGAAAATGAATTGCTGAGACCAAGGGCTCAAGTAGAAAGCAAATGCTTTGAGAATTATGATGGCAACAAATATGCAAACATGCTGCACAAAATGGATGGATGTATGGATTGTGATAAGAGCTATATGAGCCCCAATGGAATGATTGTAGAAAACCTCAAAGAATCTTTATCTAATAGAAAAAAGAGATGTAAGAGCTCCCAATAAAAAAGTATTAAAAAAACCAAAGACAAATAAAAAGTATAAAGAAGATTTGAAAATTTAAGCGTGTCTTGCTTGGCCAGTACCAGCTGATGGTCGTGGGCAATGATACTGATGATGCTGAGATGGATCAGGAACCACTTCCTGTGAGTCTGTCATCTCTGACACTCTTTGACTCAGCCACACTCCAGGTACTCTCTCAGCCACAGGGAACGTTGATCCATGAAGAAAAGCACAGTGTCTTCAGAAACTATTGTCTTTCAAGCAGCACTAGAATAATGAAATGTAATTATATGAAAAGGAGTTATTTCTGTGCAACTTTCAAGAAAGTCAGTTGGAGAGATTACGCATTGTGTGATCTTTCTACAATGCACACCATGCCACTTTGGCCAACGTGCTCAGTCCTCCCACTCACACCTAAATTTAGAATGAATGGTGCAGCAATGTGTCATGAGCATTGAAACCAGGGAATTGCACAGACTCTCAGAGAGGGGAGCCAGTTTCACATACATAGATAAGCATTGTTCTGGGGCCCCTACTCTAAACATGTTTCAAATATTCTCTGTGAACCTTCCCATGATTCACAACAAAAATTTCAAAGGACAACAAATCCTAACTTCTGTCCCTGGGACTATCATCCTATCTGGGAATGAGACAGGATTAGTGTTTATCTTGAGTTCTCTCTCTCTCTCTCTCTCTCTCTCTCTCTCTCTCTCTCTCTCTCTCTCATCCTTTTAGTGTAAATGGGATGGTCATTTACAAAGCTGATCATCAGTTTTACATTCAACAATTCTTACGGATTTTGGTTCATCGCATTCACTGAAACTGTTCCCCTCAAATGTACCCTCATCACTTACCCCACTTTCTTCTGGTGTTTCCGTGGCTCCTCTCCTTACCCTCTGAACTTGGTCTGTGCATAGATAAATGCTGTTCTTTTGATCCTGAGTGTCTGATTATTCTAACACGGGTTGAGTTCTGTTGGAGAGCTGAAAGGTGACAGAGGACAAGACTTGGGGGTTCCACCAGCCTTTCTATGACCAGAGAGCCTGGTCTCTTATGACTTTGATTTCTGTTCCACATTTTCTCCCAGACCTTCTTATATGGTCCCTTTCAGAGCAGTGGGCAGTGGTAGCCAGGCACCATCTAGTTCTTCTGGTGTCAGGGTTGTAGAGACACGGGTTTGCATGGTCCTTTCGTGCTTTGGATTAATCTTTTCCCCAGTGTCTTCTCAACACTGAGTCAATCAATCCCTGTTCAAATATAAATGAGAGTAAACACAAGCTGGCATGGAAAGATGGGGTCTGACAGATGCCAAGACACATGGAGATTTCCAAAGAACCAGGGTTCAGAAACGGGAGAGCTAAGGACCTTTCTCTGGAGCTAACAGAGAAAGGAATTCCCCATCCTGCATTTGACACTGGCCTCCTTAACTGTGAGGAAATAAAACTTTGCTCATTAAAGCCAGCTCCTTGTGGTATTTCTGAGGCCGCAGCCCTGGGGCTGAGACAGGCACCATGTGGACGCACCATCACCACCAGGCTGCTTTGGAGGGTCATGAGCCAACCACCCCACGTGCCTTCAAAGACTGGTTCTCTGTGGCCTTGTGAGATCAATGTCTTCTCTGATGTGTGACTTTCCTGACCACTTGTCTGTGATTCTGCCTCATGGTTAGCGTGTCTTACTCACCTTGCAGGGACTGGCTGGTTTAGCAGGTGGACACGTGATGTATAAAACCATCCAATAGGATTAAGCAATGGTTCCTACTTTCTTCTTGATTTCCTCATTGCTCTCCATCCTCTGTCCTGTCCCATTCTGTCTTCTAGCTTTGTTTTGGCAAATGAGACTCTTCTTGGCTCCACTGGGTGAGTCTTCTCAAGGCTGTGATTGGTCCCTCACTGGCGTGTTGTCATTTTCTGAGGGCTGATCCCTGGAATCGGGTTCAGGTTAAGGCCTGATGGGTACTCAAAGACCATCTCTTGTGGTTTCACCAGGAGGATGGTCCCATGCCCATCACTCTGGAGAATATATTCACGGGGATCCCTGGAGCCTCTCTTGCTGTGAGTACACAGTTGTTACCCAATATTTGCTTTCTGGGGTGGAGGAGGTGGGGAGGGTAATGGAAGCATAGTGTGTGGGCCTCTGAGTCCATGTGTCATTTGAATGTGTCTCTGGAATGGTGATTTTCCCTCAAATGCACAGTGGGAAGGAAACTCCATCAGTTTTTCCTAGAAGTTCCTTCAGGAATCAGCAGTGGTGCAGAGTTCAATGTCTAGCATGGGATTCCAGGTGGAAGCCAGCAGGGTGATGCACGCAAGGGCACTGTCAGGAGGGGCATGCAATCCTCACCTGCTGAGAATCCACCTGGGACCCCCAGGCACAGCATTCTGAGGGACAACCGATCTTCCCGGGTAAGGCAGCCTCCACGAGCAGGGGCCACGCCACTCTGACAGGCTCAAGAGACTCCAATTGTGTTCCTTTTCAATGTTTTTGAAGTGGGGAACAGAGAAGCATGAGGCGGGCAGGGCTGTAGGGCAGGTGGGAGCAGCTTCCTGAGCACGAGTCCTTGCTGCCTGGCAGGAATGAGCAGAGGCATTGTCATCGGGGATGAAGATCCTGAGCACAACTCTTCAGACCCTTGTCTTCCCCTCACTGATGCACCTTTTGAAGGTTTAGGAAAGTCTTTATCATCAGTGTCCATACACTCCTTGTGTCTTCTGAGGCATTGCATCAAGATGAGCTCTGTGGAATCTCCAAAAACATCTAGCGTGACCATCTGAGCTGACCTTTCTGCCAAGAGGTTAACTGGCCACACAATCTCTCTGCAAACCACCGCTTGGACTGAGCTCTGTTTGGTTTGGAAGGTCCCCTAAAGGACTAAGCTAAGTGCACAACTGAGTGACTCACCTGCAGCTGGGCTCTGAGCATGCAGGCATGGCTGCACCTGTCTTGCTTGGAGTGAGCCCATGGGTGTGTGGACTGAACCCCAGGAGCAATACTTTCTGAGTTCCCCGGAGAAGCACACTGTGGGGTAAAACCGTGACCACATGGGCAGCGGGCCTGAGGGCAGCTGGCGATTGGTCCATGTGCTAGACAGAGGGAACCAGCCATCAGAATTACTAATACCAAGGCAATTTGGATAAAATTGGAGCCAATATCACCTTCTAACAAATGCAAGGCTGTGCTTTGGTGCAAGTATTAATTTCCTGCTCTGCCCCATAGGAAGGAGGCTGCTGCCTCGTAGAGCTGTGGCATACTTGATGGGAACCCGGCAATTCCCTGACAGGAGGACGAGGTGCTATATATTTAACGTGATCCTGCATTCTCTGACAGTGCATTTAAATGACGTATTAGCCTTTGCTGAGAAGGGAGTCTGTTTGCTCTGTCTGATACACACTCGCTCATCTTGGTCAGACAGCCTCTTGTGGGAAAACGGTAATACATCCCAACAGGGGGAATCACATCATGGAATTCTGCCACATAATTGCAATGAGTGTGTAGCAGATTCGAATTAAGGAGGACATTGGCAGCAATATTAAGTTATGATGCAGCTTCCATTTTTCCTTGGCACTTGCTTTTCTCTGGTGGGCAGCAGCAGGAATCTCAGAATAAATAGGTTAAGCTGGGATGCAATTATTTCTGGGGTACATGGAAATCAATATTCCCATCATGACTATTTCCATTTAAATATAGCCTATCCCAGTCCACCTGACCTGCTTGATCACTAAGTGCCTAAATCTCTAGAGATGTTCCCAGAGGCTCCCCATGGGTCTGACATTTTTTTTTGCTTTGGGAGGTCTACATGGAATGGGGTGAAGAAAAGAAGGGAGAGTCACAGACTCGACGTGCTCCCTCAGTGGGGTTGGGGGCACAGCAGCGACAGGTGCCGGGGATGGCAGCACAGCCAGGTCCGGGTCTGTGAGTGCTGGGGCTGAGCACAGAGGTCTTTCCCTGGGGCTCAGGAAGATGGTATGCTTCACTCCCAGATTCCAAGTCTTAGCAGCAACTAGAACTGTGCTCCATGTCTGTGTCCTCAGACACGCGGATGCTCTAAACTGGCCTTGTTGGAACCTTACAGCAAAGGGGACTCTTGGTCGTTTGACACTGTAACTTAGGACATGTCATCAGGAGCGATCAGTCCCTGGAGAAGGGCATCCTGCTTGGTAAGGTAGTTATGGTTAGGTGCCATCCAACTGGTACTGGCCCATAGTAACTTCACGTACAACAGAACTCAACACGGCCCAGTTCTATGCCATCCTCAAACTCATTACTCTGTCTGAGCTCCTGCCATAGCCATTGTGGCAATCCATCTCCTGGAAGGCTTTCCTCTCCTTCATTGTCCCTCCACTCTGCCAACCATCATGTCATTCTCAAGGGACTGGTCTCTCCTGAAAATATATCCCCAAAGTATGTAAGTAGAACAAAGTCCTGCTGCCCTGGCCTCTAAGGAGAACTCTGCTTTCATTTCTTTCAAGACAGGGCAGTTTGTCATCTTAGCAGCAGCACATGACACATTCAACAATCTGGTGATGTGGTGGTCACACGGTGGGCTGCGAGTTTCATGGTTGGCAGTTCTAAACCACCAGCCACTCTGCAGGAGAAAGACTGGGTTTCCTGCTGGCATCAGCCATTACAGCCTCGGAAACTCACAGGGCATCACTGTGAGGCAGCACGGACTCCATGGCAGTGAGTCTGGTCCTCTTGACCCTGAGTTGTCATCCACACTGAAGGCTACAACCCTTGGTCCTCACCAGCAAGTGCCTCAGGTCCTCCTCCCCTTCAGCAGGCAAGGTTGTGTTAGCTGCATATCACAAGTTGTTGATAAGCAGCACACTGATTGAACAATATGGTCAGAGGATGCAACCCTGACTCCTAGCTCTTCTGATTTAAAGCCACGCAATATTTGCACACTAGCCTCTTGACCCATGAATAAGTTCTGCAGGAGCACAATGAGTGTTCTGGAATCTCCATTCTTCTCAAGGCTATTCATAGTTTATTATAATCCACACAGTCTGACGTTTTCACATAGTCCATAAAACACAAATAAACATCTTTCTGGGATTCTCTGCTTTGAACCACTATCCTTCTGACACCAGCAATGACATTTGTTCCATGTCCTCTTCAGCATTAGGCCTGAACCTCTGGCAGCTCCCAGTCAATAAATTGGGTGAATGTCAACCAGCCTTGAGATGCAGTGATGGTAATGACAGTGTTCTATAATGAGAACATTTGGCTGGATCTCCTTTCTTCACAATTAGTCAGGTGGCCAACTAGCTGTCTACCATATTTCCCAGCCTAGTTTTCCCATGCTTCATCAACTTTTTGAAATATTTTAATTGGTATTCAATCGATTCTACAGTCTTATTTTGGTGAATGCTGTCATTAACTTGATTTTTTTTTCCTTCAGCACCATTGATTGGCTCTTGCTCATATGCTACCTCCTGAAATGGTAGGATGAAAACTAGTTCTTTTTGGTACAGTGACTCTGTATTCTTTCCATCTTCTTTTGATGCTTCTTGAATGATTCAATATTTTGTCCATTGAATCTTTCAAATCCGCAACTTGAGTTCTTTTTTTGGTTTATTCAACTCAGTTGAATTTTTTTTGCTGTTTTTTCATTAAGTTTAGGTGATGTTGAGAATGTTCTTCCCTTTTTATGCTCTAACTCTAGATCTTTGGACAATTCATTGAATATTAATTTTTATTTTCAATCTACCCTTTGAAATTTTCTGTTCAGTTTTTGCCAGAACCACAGTTTAATACCAGGCTTCAGTCAGGCCATCTAACTTCTTAAAGTATTATCCTGGCTAGTCAGCACTTTAAAGAGTTCTTAGGCAGCAGATTTACAAAGTGCAATGTATAAATTGGTCTCTTCACTGCTGTTTCTCTGAGCATTGGTTGTGGATCCAAGTAAGATGAAGACCTTGCAACGTTAGTCTTCTCTCTGTTTATCATGACATTGCCTGTTGGTATCCCTGAACTTCCAAAAGAACCAACAAATCTGTCTTGGAGAAAAGAGAGGCAAACATGTTCCCTAGGGCAAGGTTGGTGAGACTTAATCTCACTTAAGTTGAACATGTCCTCAGAAGAGACCAGCTCCTACAGAAAGATATCTTGCTTGGTGGAATCAAGGGGCTGTGAGGAATAAGAAAGTTCTTGATAAGCTAGATGGACACAGTGACTTCAACAAGGGCTCAAAGGTCAGAAGAATTGTGACAATGGTTCAGGACTGATCAGTGTTCTGTTCTGTTGCACCTGGGCTGCTCTGAAGTGCAGCTGTCTCAAGGACACCTAACAACAATGACAGTGGCAGCCACAGCAGCAAAAGCAACTTTCCAACGAAGAGCCCACTTCAGCTTATCTTTTGACTTCCTCTGTGACCTTTCTCTCCTGTCTTTTTAATGACCATTTTCTTTCTTCATGTATGATGGCTTTGATGTCCTCCCACAGCATTTCAGGCCTTCTGCCATTAGTGTTCAATGCCTCAACTCTCTTCTTGAGATGGTCTCAAGTTCAGGTGACATAGTCTCAAGTTCATTTTTTGGCTCTCTAGAGCTTATTTTAATTTTCCTCAACTTCAATCTCAACTTGCATATGAGTGATTAATAGTCTCTTCCTCAGTCAGTCACTGGCTTAAGTTTATCTGCTGAAATTGAGCTTCTCCATCACCTCTTTCCACATATTTAGTGCATGTATTCCAATTGGAGAAGTCATCCTCGTGTTGTTGGAAAAGGTTTTTTTTTGATGGAGAAGTCATTGATTTTGCAAAATTCTATCATGTGATCTCCAATTTCATTTTTATCACCTCGGCCAGTGGTTGGAAAACTGCGGCTCACGACCCATGTGTGGCTCTTTCAGTGTGAACGTGCAGCTCTGAAGTCACATTGAAAACATCTGAAGGTTATTATTTCAGATCACGGAGATTTCATTTGTTTGAAAAGCATAGTTAAGGCTCTTAAGTGATTTTAAAGTTGTGAGGTGGAATAGGATTGGTTCTTTGATCTCAAGAGTTTGTTGACTCCTAACCTAGGCCAACTTTTTCATTCCAATTGCCAGTCATTATTAATACATCTTGATGCCATGTTTGATCAACTTCAGACTGGGGATGTTGGTAAAATTCTCCAGTTGCTTCTTTAGGACCAGACCAGCTATGGAGGGTTTCCCTGAGCTTTTGCCATTGGTGCATAAATGTTATATAGTGTTTGTTTTGACTGTACTTCAAGATAGGTCTCAAAATGCTCCTTTTGAAGATTGCAGCACCATTTCTCTTGAATCTGTCATTCCTGGCATAGTAAACCATATGATTCTCTGATCCAATCCCAGTCCATTTCAGCCCACTAACGGCTAGGATATCAATCTTTATACATTCCACTTTTGACAACTTTTAATCCATACTTTGTACATTCCAAGTTCAATTATTAATAGATGTTTGCATATATCTCTTTTTATTCTGAGTCAGGCCCCATTAAGGCATAAAATTCTGAAGGCTTGACTCCCAAATGCTTCACTCCATTCCTATGATATGGTTTGTCTCCTTGGTCATATTTTGGGTGCCTTCACACCCTAGAGGCTTATCTTCTGACACTATTGATGACAATACTCGTGAGGTGTTCAGTCTGACAAGCTTCCCCTACTCTCAGTCTACTCCTTTAGAGTCCACTGCTGCTCCTTTGTTCACTTTGGGTGAGCCTGCTGGTACTTCCCAGCAGCATCTGTGGCCTAGCTTCTCTCATCACAGCAACGCTGCAGCCTCCACAGTATGACAGGCTGACAAAACCCCTGCTAAATCCTCCCAGAAACAGACAGCATCCTCGTTCACCTGTGTCACAGCCAGTGGGTTTGAACTGTCATCTTCACAGGTAACAAACCAATGCCTTGTCCACAGTGCTGCCATAGCTGCTTCAAAGCTATGGTGTCATGGCACTGTGGTTTCCGTCGACTAGGTTGAATTCACTCTGCATCAAGGAGGGAATCAGTTGATGTATTTTGAACTGCAGGTTCGTTAAGTGGATACTCTCTCGGGCATATCTATTGTGACAGTCATGTACTTGTGTGTCAATTTCATGATTGGGAGTCTGTCAATCTGCAGATAGCCAATGAGACCTCTGTGTGGGCATGCGAAGGCTTGCAGTATTTCCCAATTGGAGAAGAGAGACTTGATTCAATCTCTTGGAGTCGATCTACCAACAAGACAAGATGGTAACAAGTTGATATCTCCTGAGTCCTGGAACCTGGAAGAGCTGGAGGAGAAACCACATGGACTTGCCTTCTGAAACCAGACCTCTGGGGCCAGAGAAGTCACAGAGAGAGCCCTGCCAGTGCTGACATGCTTCTACCACCAATGGATACTGCTGATGGACCCTGAGCCCTGGAAATGAGGAGCATGAGGAGACCCCTGCCAGTGCCGGGATGCTTCTACTGTCACTGGATACACAAGTCTCTGTACCCACTGGTGATTGTCCTGGTATCATTGCATGTGTTTCGTGAGTCAGAAGGAGACTTTATAGACTGGTCTTGGACATATGGGCTAATATCAGATTTATGACCTTGTAGTGGACTGGGTTGGGATGCTTTCTCAATGTTCTATTCCTCTTGTATATAAACCTTTCCCTTATATCCATATGCGTGTTTATGAATTTGTTTCTCTGGTCTACCCGGACTAACACAGCTGTGTTCCATTAATGGCTTTTTCTGGGTACAATTGGCAGAAGTCACTTTCACAGATTAAGCATTGAGCTTCCTTAGTCTGACCCAGAGAGCTGGCGCTCAAAGTCAGCCGAGAGGGATAACGAAGTATTCAAGGTAGTGCCTGCTTCCCAGCAGACGTCATCTTCATCAGCCCCCATTCTGTCCCAGGTGGGAGGCAGCCCATTCACAGAATGCTCCTGGCCAACGCGACAAGCCACCTCTGCCGATGAGTCCACAGTTCACACAGATGAGGGCCATCGAGTCCAATTGAATTAGCATCTCAGGGGGGCAATTCCAGTCAATAATTAATATGCTCTTTCTTCAATGAGGTAGCTGGGTGGTGATCGATATTGCACCATAAGAAAGTAATTGCTGAGCATTTCAATACTATTTGGGGGATCAGTAATGGATTGCAATATCATATTTCCCAAAGCAGTTGGGCCAGCATTCTGCAGAAACTGAAGTTATATGTGTGAGTGCTTGGAGACTTGTCCAGCATACACGAAATCAGGGGCCAGCTGGGAGTGTAGTTCTTTCTCCTGGGAGAAGCAGCATGTATTACAGGACTCCGTGAGACCACAAGGGAATGCCACCCATCCAGGATGCCAGCAGTTGTGACATGAAGCACCAGTCCAAGAAGGGGGCAGATGTGAAGACACGAGGAGCTGGGCAGAGATTCTGGGATTGCTGAGACAGTGAAGACACCTGGACTCATGGGCTTGCTGATAGCTGTATGAGCAGCGAGGGATGGAAGGGAAAGACCGAGGACACAGGAACAGGCGAGAGGAAGGCACTGGATCTTAGAAAAGACTGAAGGTTCCAGATGCTGAAGACTTGAACAGCTACCGTGAGCATGACCCTGTGCTTACTTTCGGTGTGTTTTCCAGCACATGGCTGTGGGAAACTGAGAACCCGGAAGAGAGTGCATGGGGACAAATTCTCTACACTCATAATGAAGGAGCCTGGGAGGCTGAGACTGATGGAGGGAGGTCTTCACTCTCGTGGGCTGGAGGTGAGTCCAGTCACATGCTCCTCAGTAAAAATTTTCCTGAAATGCCCCCTGTAATAATGCTAGTATTGAGATGCTTCCTGCAAGCGCACGCTTGTTTACAATACACGTGATGGCTGTCTGCTTAAAAGCTTGAAGCTGTCTGCCATCAAGAGCAATCAGATGGTTTTGCCCATGCCACCCCTATCACAGACTGTTCCCCTGCTTCAGAGCTCAGGGAGTGGTAAGGTTGAGCCAACTCAGTGATGGTCAAGGTTAATCCCACATTTTAACTCTAGAACCTGCTAGGCTACCGTCAGTTAGGGTATGTGCCTTTCGTCATGTGCATGCCTCTATTACCACCCTTCCTGTTACCTGTGTTTATGGCTTGCATGCCCAGTGGTCATGGTGATTTTAAAAGCCTGCCAGAGAATATATTCACTTTCTCTTATCCCTGGCTTCAAGGAAGAGGTAAACCCTTGCACATTTTATCTGTTGTCTCTCAATTTTCTATTCAGTTTCATAACCTCTTCTAAGGACCCTACTGACTGGTTCCTGAAAGTACAGTACTTGTCATCTAGGCTATTTTTAAGATTCCAATTCAGTGACATTACTTATGTTTTCCATGCTGTGCAGCCATCATGCCTATTCATTCCCAAATGTTTCCCATCACCCCCCACAGAAAAGCAGCACCCCTTCAATAATGATCTTCCTTTCAACCTTCCCATAACTCTTGGTAACCACATCAGACTTTAGTCTCTATGGCTCGTATGTTTAATAAATAAGATGAAGTGCCATTTGCTCTTTGGGGGCCAGACTTTCTTGTTCAACATTTGCTTACATTTCAGTCTTGCTTTTCGGGTGATCATGGTCCAGGTAAAGGATGCATGCAGCGAATAACCAGGCAGGTGGACACATGTGGCAGGCACGTGCACATCAATCTGAGAGCTGAAGGTGGGGCAGGGCAGGGGGAGGAGACAGGACAGCTCAGTTACAGATGCCCAGCCAGAGAAGCCAAGGGGACTCAGTGGTACATTTGTTTGGTGTATGAGGGAAAGGAGAGGGACCCTGAGCTTTCTGGCCTTGGATAGCGTGATTCTCATCTTTTTGAACATAAGTCTGTGGAGACTCTGCCCTGTGAAGGACACAGAGAACAGTCTTTATTAAAATAAGCACTGTCAACTTTGTCGTACATTTGTTTGGTGTGTGAGGGGAAGGAGAGGGACCCTGAGCTTTCTGACCTTGGATAGCATGGTGCTCATCTTTTTGAACATAAGTCTGTGGAGACTCTGCCCTGTGAAGGACACAGAGAACAGTCTTTATTAAAATAAGCACTGTCAACTTTGTCTTTAGAAATCAGATCTTCACATCTACCTTTTCTCACTGCTCGCTAGCTCTGGAGAATGGAGAGAAGGAAATGAAGTGATCGTCAACAGTGTCTTACAATACCCAACCCAACCCAACCCAACCCTGAGGCTCTGGGGAGGGTTCTCAAGGCTGCAATCTTCACAGAAGCACATGGCCACCTCCTCCTCCCTCACAACAGCTGATCGATTTCAAGCACCCGCATTTTAGTTCCAGACTTTAATCACTGCACCACCAAGGCTCCTTTATTATCATACTGTAAACTGCCCCCCCCCATCAGATTGATTGTGCAGATGGTGCAGGACCAGGTGCTTTACCCTGTTGTTCACAGGGCCCTTATGCATTGCAATTAACTTGATGGCACCTAACGAGAAAACACTTACACACCTGGACACGGTGTCAGCAAAGACCACTCCCCAGAGAAGGGCATCATGCTGGGTGAAGTGAAGAGGCAGCGAGGGAGGGAGAGGAAGGCCTTCGAGGAGAGGGGCTGACACTGCTGCTGCAGCACTGGACTCAGGCTGAGGAGCAGTGGCACGGAGTCACGCAGTGTTTCCTTCTGGTGTCTGAAAGGTCACTACAGCTTGGAAGCTCTTCAATACCACCTAACAGCAACAACAAACAACACAACACTGCCCTGTAGACCGTCCAGGAACACAGCGAGCTCGGCGGTGTCAGAATGGATGCCAAGTGCCTCTATTTCACAGACGAGCGTCAGCTGACATTTTTTCTGAGTTCTACTCATCCTATTAACGCAGCCCCGTCACCGATGCCTTCTGAAGAACCCTCCAGGTGAAAACGGTTCTCTGTGACGTGAACTCAGCAGCCTCTATGATTATAATTAGTGCTTCAACTCTGTGAAGGGCGGGGTGAAGTTAGAGTGTATCCACGTTATTCCTAGAGAGAAAAAGGGAGGAACCGACAAATCCCAGCGTGTGCTGACAAGGCTGCTGTTGCTGGTGTGGCTGCCGCTGTTGTTGCTGATACTGTTGTTGTTAAGAGCCATCTAGGGCCGCCCATGGCGACCTCCTTTGCAGCAGGAAGACCCACTTCACAGCTGGGGTGCCATTCTTGCCTGCGCCCACTGTGGCAGCCATGATGCTCATCTGTCTCCTGGCTAGCCTTCCTCTTTGTCACTGCCCCTCCACTTCACCAAGTATGGCGCCCTCCGCCAGGACCTGGCCTCTCCTGGCAGAGCGTCCAGAGTGTGTGACACAGAGACACAGAGTCGTGCCGTCCTTTTGCTGTACTGTGCCTCTAAGGGGCACTCTGGCCTTATTTCTTAAAAGACAGATCGGCTTCTTCTTTTACTCTTCAACATTCTTCTCCAGCACCATAATTCAAAAAAGCAGTGATTCTTCTAGGGTCTTTTTCATTCCTCATATTCAATTCATGCATAGGAGAAAATGAAAAATGCCTTGACTTGGATCAGGCACACCTTGGTACTCACAATAACATCCCTGCTCTTTGTGTTAGTCTGGGTTGACTATAGAAACAAATTCATAAACACTCATATGTGTATAAGAAAGAGTTTTAGGGCTGAGCCCCGGTGGCATAACTGGTTGAGTGTGGGACTGCGACCCGCAGGCTTGGCGGTTCAAATCCAGCAGAGGCTCTCAGGAGCAGCACTGGGTAGCTCCCATGACCACCAGAGGGCTGTGATACACCCCCCACCAAAAAAAAAAAAAAAAAGAAAGAGCTGTATATACAAGAGCAGTTGAATACTGAGCAAACAGCCCAGCCCAACCCAGATCAAGTTCATAAATACAATTTTATCCCATATGTCCAATAACAATCGATAGAGTTCTCTTCAAACTCATGAAATACAGGCAATGATGCCAAATGCAGGAAGATTACAGGGCAGGGGTTTGCAGGCCTTGTGGATCCAGTGGTGGTGTGAGCATCCCAGCACTGACAGGAGTCACCACATGGCTCCTTCAGCTCCTGTGCTCAGTGTAATTCCATGTGTCTTGTCACTGGAGGTATCTCACAGTGAGTGAGCTATTTATCTTCCTAGCACCTCCAAATGAGGTCATCAAGCTGGGGTCTGATTGACAGGCTACACTCCACCCCTTCACTCTTAATCCTGTCAAGCTGACAACAGACTATGTAGTTACCACGCTCTTCAATACTCTATGATTCAATACTCTGAATACTCTAGATTTACCTTTTGTAATATTTCTTTTGATCTGTTGACTGCTTATTTCACGTGTATTAATTGTGGATCCACGCAAGACTAAATCCTTGGCAGATTCAACCTTTTCTCCATTTATCCTATTGGTCCTATTTATCCTATTTCTCCATTTATCCTATTGGTCCTATTGATACCTATTGGTCCAATTTTAAGGTTTTTGGACTTCCTTTGAATTGTAATCCATACTAAAGGCTGCAGTCCTTAGTCTTCAAGTTCTACTCATTTTCAGCAAGCAGATTTGTGCCATCTGCATATCAGACATTGTTAATAAGCCTGTCTTCAATCTTGATGCCACACTCTTCTTCATATAATCCAGCTTGCTGATGATTTACTAAGCATACAGAATGAAGAAGTATGGTGAGAGAGTTCAGCCTTGATGCGTACTTGTCCTGATTTTAATCTATGTGACATTCCCTTGTTCTGTTTTCACAGCTACCTCTTGATTGATGTACAAGTTCTGAGTGAGCACAATGAAGTGTTCTGGAATTCCCACTCTTTTCAAGATTACACATGGTTTATTATGGTCCACACAGTGAAATACCTTTGCATAGCCAATGGAACACAAGTAAATAACTTTCTGGTACTCTCTACTTTTAGAACCTATCAGCAATGATATATCTTGCTCCGCATCCTCTTCTGAATCTGGCCTGAGCCTCTGGCAGTTCTCTGTTAATGTGTTGCTGCAACCACAGTTGGATGATCTTCAGCAAAATTCTACTTGCATATAAAATTTTCTCTTGAACTCCTTGACTTCATCCTTTCTTCCATTTGCTTTCATTGCTCTAACTTAGAGCAAATTTCAGAGTGTCTCCTGACACACATTTGTCTGTGATTTTGTCACACTGGGGTGCCTTGTGTGTTGCTGGAAGCTATGTCACTGACATTTCAAATGACAGCAGGGCTATCCAAAGTGAAAAATTTCAAGTAGAACTTCCAGATTAAGAACAAACAATGAAGGGGAGCATTAACAGATACGTTCAAGAAAGTAACCACTGAAAACCTTATCTTCAGTGGCAGGAAGTGAAAAACAATATCTAATGAATGCTGTTGGTGTGAAAATCAATGAGATAATCAAGGTACAACACTGCCTATCATTTTTGCAATAGGAAACATGTAAACAATTAGTAGACATTAGCATTGGATGGTATGATGGTGAGGGATTATGTTGAAACCCCCCTGGCTAGGAGTGGGGTCAAATGTGTCACTCAAAGCCCAGTGTGAAGACACCTCCTTGATGTCATAAGCCTTTTGCCTGAGATGGAGAGACCAAGGAAAGTTGAATCTTCTTTGGCTCTTCACCTTCTGTTTGAGCTCCACCTTGGGTCTGGTTTCTCAATCTGGTTAGTCACCCACCAACCCAGGAGTATGTAGCAGAGTCACGAGGGTGGATTCATTTGGCTGACTCTGGATTTCTGCATGCACCAGCCTGGGCCTCTGCTGTCTCAGTTTCATTATCCTGGTCTGGTTGCTCAATCAATTGTTTCTCCCTATTGATCAGCTTCCACACATCAGGAGAAGCCAGACTTAAACCAGACTGGCCTTACCTGTTGCTAACCACTGTGTGAACTATTTCGTTATATACCTCTCTTTCTCTGGACAACATATACAAGTATCACTGGGTTGGATCTCTAGAAACCCAACCTAATACAGGTGGGAGAATCCCTTTGGGGTTCATGACTATCGATCCAAACTTCAGAGGACAGGAGGGTTTCTGAACATGGTTGCTTGTGGAGAATGGCTTCCATCAGAATCCCACCACGTTCAACAAAACCCAGAGCCTTTTTACCTTGAACAGCATCCACAGAATCCAAACTATTTAGAAAGCTACAGAGTAATGAAATATTGCTGGTTTCAAGGTGTTTCTTTGGTAGGTTAACAAATGGAATGTTATTCGCCCTTAGGGGTACTTGGCAAATAAGTATTCCATACACATATACCACAGCAAAACATGAAAAGGAGTCTGTGCCTTTTCTGAGGTCGACGTCTCCAGACAAAGGGTCAGCCTTGCTCTCTGCTGGCTCTTCCACAGGGTTCTTTTCTGAGTGATAAGAGTTGTCACCTTCTTAGGGTGGGGAGGAGGCGGAAAGGGGGAGAGAGAATGAACGAAGTCTTTGAATTCCGGCCTCTTTCCAGACTTCTTCCTTGAGGATGTGAGTAACTGAAACTATGATCAGAACTGATCTTGGCTGCAGCTGGAGCACAGACTGAGCTGAGGTTGAGGCGGCTTCAATCAGTGCCTCCCCTAACAATGGGGTGAGGTTCAGAGAGGAGCTGAGCGTGCAATGTTCTTGGGAATTGACCCTGGATTGATGGCAGTGCGGTGTGAATTCACACAATCACACTGTGACAATACCTTGCACAAATAACTTTCCAATGCATTGCCTGTTCACAGTGTGCACGGCCGTCACGGTGAAGTCCCTGCCTAAGGGGTCCTCTTTCTCTCCTATTTTTGTTTTCATTGGTAACCAGGTGTTTTTCACTCTTTGGATTATTCAGTACCAATCCCAACAAGCCGAGGACACTCCTCTGCTCTGTCGGCACAGTCCACAAGGACACGGGGACATCCAGGTGTTGCTTCTAACTATGTCTTTCCATTCGGAATGTGGCATGCAGTGGGGTTTTTTTCTCTATTTTTCTCTGTAATAAAGACTCCAAACCGGTCAATTCCTCTCTTCTTGTATGCTCTGGTTCCCCAGCTCCCAACCTCCTGCGCAGAAGGGCCCAGGGTTCAAACTGCCCGTCCTCCATCCACAACTTCCCATTTCTAGGTACAAAACAGCCCAGGAGCAGGACCCTCCAGTGGTCATTCGAGATGATGCTGATGCAGAAAGCAGAGGACAAAGACTGAATCTTAAAGCGATGTAGTCTGTTAGCTAACTAGTTAATTAATCAACCAGATGCCATGAGTTGGAGATGGCTCAATGATAGCTGGTTGGTTAACTGACCAATGAACTAACTAATTTGCTAACCAAACTTTGAGGTTAATCAATCTGAAATGACCTGTCTAATGAACTGTTCATAGACTGTGAACACTTTCTCAGACTTCTATTCACTATAGCCTGGAACTGTGAGAACTCCTGCTAAGTCAAGGCTGGACCAGCCTCTTTTTGCAGGTGAAAGGGAATGCTCTCACACTGCTCTGAATAACATATATTTTTGCAAGGCCAAACTCACCAACAAAAGTGTCTTTGGTGCTGTTCAAGGTTTCCCAAATTTATGTGCTCTACAATCAGGGGCCATTTTTCCTTGCTCAATTATAGACTTTTGTGTGCATTTATACAACTGGAAATAAGAGCACTGCTTACAGAATTTTTCTATAACTTGTTATGAAATATAATTTTTATAACAATATAAAACTCAATTTTCTATAATTTATTACAAAACCATCTAAGGCATATATAATGCACACTTTGTAAATATAAGGTTTTATACTTTTTTGGAAGTAAGCTTTATACTTGGAAGACAAGGTGTAGATTATATATAGCAGTTAGGTTGTATTTTATAATAAGTCTTGATGAAGACCATTCAACAACATTTGCAGCAGCACACTGACAGGGAGCTGCCAGAGGTTCAGGCCAGATTCAGAAGAGGACGTGGAATAAGATATATACCATTGTTGATAGCAGCAAAAAGTAGAGAGCACCAGAAATATATTGACTTGTGTTTGATTAGGTGTGCAAAGACACTGGACTATAGTAAGCTATGGGTAATTTTGAGAGCAATGGGAATTCCAGAACACTTCATTGTGCTCCTATAGAATTCTGCATGGATTGAGAGGCTGTTGTGTGAACAGGATTCTCATATGGTTTAAAATCAGGGGGAAGTGTGTGTCAGAGCTAAACCCTCTTATCATACTTGCTCAGTCTGTCTGCTGATCAAATCATCAGAGAAGCTGGATTATATGAAGAAGCGTGTGGCATCAGGATTGGAGGAAGGCTTATTAACAACCTGCAGGATGCAGATGACACAGTCATGCTTGCTGGGAGTGAAGAGGACTTGAAGCACGTGCTGATGGAGATCAAGGACTGCAGTCTCCCATGTGGAGGACAGCTCACTGTAAAAAGGTCTAAATCCCCACCATTGGAGCAATCGGGAACATCTTGCTCCACGGAGAAAGGATTGACCTTGTCCAGGAATTTGTTTTTGTTGGATCCACAGTTTGTGCACATGGAAACCAAATCCAGACCAACAGACAGGGAGCATGAGGAAAATCTGCTGCTCAAGAACTCTTTAGAGTATTTAAAAGCAGGATGAGGACTAAGGTGCGCCTGTCCCAAGCCATGGTATTTTTCATTTCCCATTTGTATGTGAAAGTTGGACATTGAATAGGAAAGACCAAAGAAGAATGGATGCATATAAATTGTGATGCTGAAGAAGAGTATCCAAAGTTCCATCAACTGCTTAAAGGATAAATTGATTTGTGTGCTGGAAGACAGAGGCCACAGTGCTCCCAGGAGGAAGGGTGGCAAGACTTCGACTTACATACACCAAGCATATTCTCAAGAGAGACCAGTCCCTGGAGAAGGACATCATGCTTGATGAGGCGGAGGGGCGGCAGAAGGAGGAAGGCGATCAGAGTTGGTTTGGCACAGTGGCTGCACAAGCGGCTCTCACATGGGAAGAATGGTGCAGACGGTGCCAGTGGCCCACGTAGCACTTCATCGCGATGCACACGAGGCTGCTATGGGTTGGAGCTGACTTGATGGTACCCAAGACACAATGCACATAGTGAGCATCAGCATCGCAGTTAATGGCATAATGGCATTATCTTACTCACTAGTTTAAAACTTTGAGTAAGTTGAATGCTGTTTAACTTTGATTTCCCCAAAGGGGCTTGTGTTACCCACCCCCCAACACCGCATTGTCTCCATGAAAACTACTGATGGTAAGTGTCAGCCCCTAAAGGAGAAGAGGAACAAGCAGAGCTAGCCGGTGTCCTCCATCGATGTGTTTACTTTGCCATCATCATTCACCACATCTCACCGAGACTTCCCGGTGGAGCCTCACTCACATGTAGAAATGGAATAGGCATTTAATAATGGGAGCTCAATAAATATTCATTTGTTGATGAATTAAATGTCATGGTTGAGAACTGAGGAGGAAACATTATCAGAGAAACTCCCTCTGGTCCCATCAAAGGATGTCTTTCTGTCCCTGTGCACACTGGTGCCAAAGTGTGTTGTGTGGTTCATTCTATTTCAGACTCTGGGTCATGCCTGTTGGAGAGCAACCCCAGAAGCTGCACAGAGAATGCATTAACTGTCAGCTCTTCAAATACCAAACACCACGTGAGCTGAACTCTGCTCAGATGTATGTGGCCTCTCAATTCACATGCAGAGCAATAAGAGATTAAGTTAAAACTATGCCCTAGCATAGAATCCCCTGGGTGGAACAAGTGTTAATGCCTATTATCCAAAGGGTTGGAAGTTCAAGTCCACCCAGCAGTACTTCTAAAACAAGACTTGACAATCAACTTCTTAAAAAAAGGAAAAGAAAAAGTCAGTCATTGAAAACCTCCTGAAGCGGGACTTCCAGGAAGAGGGCGACTGCATGACACTCACCAGAGGGTACCCGCAGAGGATCGGGCGGGGAAAGTGTCTGAAAGAAAAGTTCAGCATTGCCGGATCACTGGAGGACCATCTTAAAGAGGGAAACAGGGACCAAACTTACACCCCTTGATCCAGGATGTGAATGCAACGTGACGGCATGGAACAGGGAAGCAACGGAGGAGTCTGAGCGCACAACCCCAATCCCAACTACAGGGGGAGCCACCTCTCCACCAGGGCAGTTTGCCTTGCAGATCAGCACTTGAAGATGCAGATTGGGGAGTGAGAGATGCCTGACCAGAGCATATGAGAAAAAAATGAAGAGGGAGGAAGAGAGGATAGATTGCATCCTTGTCCACCAAGCCTTCAGGGTGATATTCCCACTCAGCACAGCCGATGCACAAAGAGGATCATATGGCTAGCCCCACTATGAAGTACAGCTACCATAGTTGACCCAAGGCCTTTTGGGGTCAACAATGGAGAAACAGGGTCAGGATTATACCCTGTCTGACACAACCACACCAGGAAAAAACACTAAGGGTGTGCAACAGAGTGTGGAGCTCCAAATGGAGTGACAGGGATAAACCTTGGGACCAGGGACTGGCACCATATCTGACTCAACCACGGGACACTCAGGAAAGTCAATGAACAGACTCGAATTATTTACAGGTTTTTATATTGTTATTATTATTGATTTTTTTACATATATATGTATGACATTGGGTTTTTGTTGTTGTTATCATTGATTTATTTTCTTTGGTTGCTTCATTTTTTAAAGAAATTTAATTAATTAATTTATCTATTTTTGGTTGCTTCATTTTAAGTCTTTTTTGGGTACATATTGTTACTGTGGCAGCCATGTGCTTATGTTAATTTTATGATTGAAATGTAGGGGTGGAGTCTAGCCTGTTAATCTGGAGATAGCCATTGAGTAGCCAATAAGACCTCTGTGTGGGCATGGCTTTCTCCTGATATGTCTGGGAAATCTCGCGATATTTCCTTTTTGAAGATGAGAAGCTTTCTCCCCTGTTGTTGAGAATTAATCTCAGAGGTGATGAATCACAGACAGGACAAGATGTCAGCATCCAAGAAGCCGGAGGAGCCAACGGAGAGTCCACACGGCTTTGCCCTGATGGAGCCAGCCCTCTGAAGCTGGGGTGGCCACATGGAGACCTCTGCCAGTGATGAGTTGCTTCTGCTGTTGATGGACCCTGAGCCCTGGAAGCAAGGAGCCATCTGGAGACCCCTGCCAGCACTGGGATTCTGTACCCACTGACCTGTGACTTCGTGAGTCAGAAGGAGACTTTATAGACTGATTTCGGGCATATGGGTTAATATCGGACTTATGACTTTGAACTGGACTGGGTCAATGTCCTGTTCCTCTTGTATATAAAACTTTTCCTTATATCCATATGTATGTCTATGAAATTTGTTCCTCTAGTCTACCCGAACTAATACACCCAAACTAACCTTTGCAGGTCTATCTAAATAAGAAAGGCTGGATGAACAGTCTGGAGGTGAAAATGACTGGACTGATGTTTCCGGGGTGGGGGTCATAGGAGGAGGGGAGGAGGGGGAAAGGAGATGGTGTTGACCAGTCCAGGGATAAGAGTATATTAATTGATCCAAAATTAGAGAGAAGGTGGATGAGAGAAGTCCAATAGGGAATGATCAAGAGTAATATAACAGAGAGAAAATACTGAAATCCAAATGGAGGCTGAGCATAATAGTGGGGCAAGAGGAAAATAAAAGGAAATAGAGGAAGGAACTGGGGGATAATGGACATTTATAGAGGTTTAAATACAGGCATGTACATAGGTGCATATATTTATATGTGACGATGGGGGAATAAATCAATGGATATATATATGCTTAGTAGTAGAACAGTAGATGGGCATTGAACCTCCACTCAAGTACTTCCTCAGTGCAAGAACATTTTGTTCTATTAAATTGGCATTCCTTGATGCTCACTTTTCCTACCCGATCACTGAAGACAAAGATGTGCATCAGCCAAGGTGGTGAGGAAAGCTGATGGTGCCCGGCTATCAAAAGATGTAGTGTCTGGGGTCTTAAAGGCTTGATTAAACAAGCAGCCCTCTAGCTCAGAAACAACAAAGCCTACATGGAAGAAGCATACTAGCCTGTGTGACCATGAGGTGTTGAAGGGATCCGGTGTCAGGCATCAAAGAACTAAAATTATATCATTATAAATGAGGGGAAGTGCAGATTGGGGACCCAAAATCCATCAATAGGTGAAGCAACATCCTCTTACAGAGGGGTTGCAGGGAGGAGATGAGCCAGTTAAAATACAGTGTAGTAGCAATGAAATATGTATCTTTCCTCTAGTTCTCAAATGCTTCCTCCCACCCACTATCATGATTCCGGTTCTACCAGACAAGTCCAGCTAGAGCAGGGGATATACACTGGAGTTGGAAACATGGGGAATTTAGGATAGATGTTTCCTCAAGACTAGTGATCGGAGAGATGATACTGGGAGGGTGGAGGGATGGTGGAGTAGAAAGGGGGAACCAATTTCAGGGATCTACATATAACCTTCTCTCTGGGGCAAAGCCAACAGGGAAGTGAGTGAAGGGACACATTGGACAGTGTATGATATGAAAAAGCAATAACAATTTGTAAATTACTAAAGGTTCATGGAGGGAGGAAGGGAAATATGGGAGCTGGAACTGGAGGCCTAGGTGGAGGGAGGAAGTTTTGAGAGTGATGAAGGCAACAAGTGTGCAAATGAGACCTGCATACAATTGATGTATATATGGATCGTGAGGGGAGGTGTATGAGTATCCAATAAAATGATTCATTAAAAAAGGGGGGGAGGGGGAAGGAGGAGCTTATACCAAAGGCTCAAGTGGAAAATGTTTGGAAATGAATGTAGCAACATGTGTGAAATGTGCTTGATACAGATGATGTATTGAATGTTGTAATAGCTGTAAGAGCCCCCAATAATGGGCTGAGCCCCAGTGGCATAGTGGGCGAGTGTGGGACTGCAGCCCTCTGGCTTGGTGTTCAAATCCAGCAGTAGCTCTCCAGGAGCAAGGCTGGGCCTCCCACTCCCACCAGAGGGCAGTGATACCCCCCCAAAAAAGAGCCCCCCAATAAAATTATTTTTATAAAAAAGAAAAGAAAACCTCCTGACGCAGTTCTGCTCTGGCAAACCTGGGCCCAACTGACTGACAGCCTCTGGTGCTGGTGGGATTTTACTCCACGTAGCAGAGTAAGAGAGAGAGACTCTGAAGGATATGGGCTGACCCCTGGGCCATCAATGGATTCAAACGTAGGAACAATTGTGCAGGTGGCCCAACCCAGGCCGCTCTCATCCCGCTGTGCCACTGTGGGCCAGAGTGGCTGGATGGCACCTAGCGAGAAATATCACAAGCTCTGGGACGGGTGAAGGTGATGTGAGCCATCTGGGGCCGGGTCAGCTCAGCACAGAGGCGAGACCAGACCCTTCTTTTCCAGGTGTTGTCCAGCCCCCACCGCCTTGTGCCCACTGCTAGAGCCCAAGGTCCAATGAGCGTGTTCTAAGACACTGGTTCCTGATGTCAACGCTTCCGTCTCCACGTCATAGAATGTCTCTTCAAGTGCAAAGGATCACAGGTGTGGAACTTTCCAGAATCTTGCTGAGAGGTGGCACTTTACTTTGTCAGTTAGAGAAATGAGAAAATATTTTTAGGTCAGTCCTTGATTTCTCTCACTGGTCCTTCCAGTCAGTCATCCCGAGTGAGGTTTTTGCTGCTCTCTTGGTTGTTGTGGTCACTGTTGCTGGGTGTCATTGGGTCATTCCAGCTCGCAGCATCTGGCATCCAACAGAAACAAACACCGTTCAGCTCCCACCCCCACCCACCACCCACCCATCCTCACAGGTGCGCTTCTGCTTGAGCCCACTGCTGCAGCCACCAAGTTAGCCCGTCTTGTTATAGACCTTCCTCTCTTTTCGCAGGGTCTCAAACACCAAACCAAAGCCACTGGGCCAGTTCCTACTTAGAGTGGCCCTACAGGACAGGACAGAGCAACCGTGGGCTCCTGAGATGGCAACTCTTTCTGGGAGTAGAGGGTCTCGTCTCGCACCCCAGGAGCAGCTGGTGGCTCAGACCGCTGACCTTGTGGTCAGCAGTGCAATGCGTAACCCTCGACTCCCCAAGGGTCTTCTTCACATCACTGTGGCTGTCGACTTTGCCAAACAATTTACTTTACCTCTAAGAGATTAGAAGATCCACCAACTGCTTGGGGGAAAGAAAAGTATTCCCTGGTGTTCTAGTTTCAACAGAAAAGTTCCAAACAACAACCTTTGTTTTTTGTTTGGTTTTTACCACAGGAAATTTAAAATATATATACTTTTGCTTTAGAACAAATATAAGATAATCTATTTATTCTGAGAGGGGTTAAATCATAAGCTCGTTCCCTGGGAGATAGCCTAGGTGTTACCTTGATGTCTGCACAGCACATACACAGAGTTCCAAGCTCGGTGAATACCCTCAAGGTATTCCATATAACTTCCTGCTGTTCCACCAAAACTCCTGAAATTCCACGTCCTAGTTCAAACCCCTGCCACCCGGTAGGTCCCTACTCTGCATGCGCTCCCTGAGATGGAAGAACAGCCCTCTGGTGTCCAGACTGTCACTCTCTGGGAGAGCAGAGACCCTCCCTGTTCTCCGAGGGGCGGCTGGTGGTTTCCCACAGCTGACCTTGCTGGCAGAGAGGCCATCAAAGAGGGAGCAATCCCATGCAAGCGCCTCAGAATCTATGGACATTCTCTCACTAGATCTTCACAGTGGCTTCTGAGCTTTCCCTTCACTGTAGAGACCCCCAGCAAGGGGGGAGGGGAGGGGACCTTATTGTGCAGTAAACATTACCATTGAAAGGGAGAGCCAAGGCCAGAAGATGACAGAATCAGTGAGAAGCCTGAAGTATACAAAGGACCTTGTTACCCTCTGGGAATGTCGCCAGCATTTGCTCTGCTCTGGGATGGCGCCTGAAGATGGTGATGTACCTTATGGAATGAGAGCCATTAGAAGACCTTGGCTCACCTGGCCTTGGGAATTGTTGTCCTTTTTGTTGCTATAGAGACGGTGCTGGCTCCTAACAACACATATGCCACAGAATGAAGCAGCCGCGGGCCGTGCACCCTCGAGCCTCACAGCCGCTCTCATGTTGGAGCCCATCGAGGCAGCCACTGTGTCAGTCGACCATTTTGCCCAGGGCCTTCCTCTTTGGCCGGCCCTGCCGTTTTACCCAGCAGGATGTCGTCCTGCTCCAGGGTCTGGTCCCTCCTGACAATGTGTCCAAATGACACGAGACGCAGCCTCACCATCCTTGCAGCTAAGAAGCACTCTGGCTGCACATCTTCTAACACATATTTATTGGTTCTCTTGGCAATCCACAGATGCGTTTAATATTCTTCACCCAAACCATAATTCAAATGCATCCAGTCTTTTTTAGTCAACATTATATGCGCATAACAATTGAAAATACTGAGGCTTGGGTGGAGCACACCTTATTCCTCAAGCAACGTCTTTGCTTTCTGACACATGATAGAGATGCTGTGCAGCAGATCTACCAAAGCAACGCTGCATTTGATCTCGTGACTGCTCCCTCCAGCCGCACTGATGGTAGATCCCAATAAGATGAGATGCTTCACCTTGCCCACTTTGTCTTCGATGACCATGATGGTCACTATGGGCCCCATTGTGAGGATTGTTGTTCTCTCGACATTGAGTTGCAATCCATGCTCATGGCTGCAGTCCTTCTCTAGCCTTCATCTTCAGCAAGCAAGGTTGTGTCACTTGCAGATTCCTTGTTGTTGAAAAGCCTCACTCCAATTCTGATGTCTCATTCTTCTTCACATAGTCCAGCTTCTTGGATAATTTGGTCAACATACAGCTTGAACAGGCATAGTTGAGAGAAAAGTTATAACCCTGATGCACACATTTCTGTGGAATAAAGACAGGACTTTTTCACAATTATGTACTCCAAAATGTTAAGCAAACTATATTCCAGCATTTGTTGTGGGAGTGAAGTTAGCTATTCTCCCTGAAGCTCCCAGTTATCTGAGGCCTTTGTGTGTCTCACAACAGAGCTGACTCCCCTGCTGTTAGGATGTTGCTTCCCTTCCCTTGAAGCCTGTGGCAGGATTCAAGAGCCACTGTCTATGGCTCCCAATGAGATAGACCTGCTTATCCAACTCCAGGGGTCTGGAGTCTGGTCTTGTCACATGCCACCCTGATACCTCCCTTTCCTATAACATGTGCATATGGTAAAACCCCTTCCTGTGAAGTATGCCCTTGTCTGTAATTGAAGGCCTGGCACAACTCTAGAGGGTATATAAAGATTAGACATAGGATAGAGTCTCTCTCTCTCCTGCCTCACTCCTGCCCCTCAGCACCTGATGCTCTCTGTCCCTCTCGCTCATTATGTAATCCCTTCCCCAACTCTCTCTCTCCACATGGACCACCAAGCCAGGCTGAGGTGAGCATGTTACCCTGATGTGAAATGTGTCTGATTCTCATTATTTCTCTCTCTCTCTCATGCTCTCTATAACTTTATTATAATAAATAGTAATTATCGCTGTACAAATGCGCCTATTGAACCCGTAATATATGTATTAGAAGCTGGCTTCTTCTGATACATTTCCAAAGTTTAAGCCATACCATAGTCTTCATTGTGCTGGAACAACTTCTCCTGATCTATGTGAGGTTCTGCATGAGCACAAAGTGTGTTCTGGAATCCCCATTCTTCTCAGGATTAGCTACAGCTGAGTATGATCCACACAGTCAGTGTCTTCGCCTAGTTACTAAAACACAAGTAAACATATTTCTGGTAACCTCTACTTTCAGCCAAGACCCCCTGGGGCTAGTAATTAGAATCCTCAGTGTCCTGACCTGTGAGTGCACTGGAATTTCTGGCAGCTTCCTTTTCAAATGCTGCTGTGACCAATTTCAGTGATCTTCAACAAAGTTTTGTTTGCATGGGATATTAATGACATTGATTGACAATTCCTTTTCTCCCCCAAAACCATTTTATTGGGATTTAATACAGATATCATATTATTCCATAGTTCAATCACATCAAGAAATATTATACAATTGCTACCACAATAAGTTTCAAAACATTATCTTCCTTCTTGAACTCCATGATATCAGTCCCCTTTACCCACCTCTCTCCTGATGTATCCTCCAGAAACCTCTATTCTACTTGTCTCTATAGATTTATGGGTTCTGGGTTTCATGCACCAAAAAAAAGAAAAAATATATAATAAATATTCAAGAGGGCAACCTCCTAAATGACAAAATACATCAGAGAAAAACCCCAACATGAAAAATCAAACCCCCAAATACTGATAAGCAGATCAGGCCTACTATATATCAGAGAGGGGATCAAGGGACAAAGTCTCAGCTATTCCAGTCAGAGGCATCCTTTGGATCTCCTCTACTCATCCCTCTGTTACGGAGAGAGGGAGGTCACCAGACGTCAACCTACGTTGCTTTCACAAATGCATCGTGGGCTCCCACAGTCATCCATAATCCCCTGTAAGCCAGAATGTCGCAATGTAGGCTCTGATGTGATCCCCTCCTTTAGCTTCGGATGATGTGTTTTAAAGTCCTTGAGTGACTGATGACGGTGAGCTTCCTCCATGTGGATTCCATTGACATATCACTTAGAAGTCTGCTTGTTTGGAAAGAAGCCTTTAAGACCCCAGACACTATTTTATCTGATGGCTGGGGGTGATTTCTGCATTCAAGTGGGCCATGAAAGGGATTAGACCTGCTAACATCTGTAAGTGTGAAGAGCAACAAGAATGACAGTTCCATCTTCTATTCCAGGTAAGAGCATCTAGCTTTGATAGGGTATGGATCCCTATCATTTACCCTGAACAACCAAATGCAGTCTGGAAGGTTAGTGAAAATGGAGGGATCTGAATGTTTCATAAGAGATATTTCCAGAAGTCCATGTGATATATTGAAGTGTGACTTCCCAAAATTCATGCTGGAATCCTAATCCCTAAACCTGGAGGTATAATCTATCTTGGAAATAGGGTTTTCATGGTGATGTTAATTTGATCTCAAGAGTATGGTGGGTCCTAAGTCTAATCATTGATGAGCTACAAGGAGCAGCTTGGGCAGAGACCAGTATGGGGGGGATGGGGGTGGGGGTTTGGGAGGCATGCAGATGTCCTAGATGCCCCCTGTGGACAAGAAATACCGAGCTCACAGAATCTGAAGGACACCAGGACCTTCCCCCAGAGCTGATAGAGAGAGTTTTCTAACATCAGGGCCCTGAACCCCCAGGAGACAAAGTCGTGCTTATCACGGGTTTGATAGGCACAGTAGTACAGCGAAAATTATTCATTATTATAGTAAAGTTATAGAGAGCATGAGAAAGAAAGAAAGAAAGGAAGGAAGGAAGGAAGAAAGAAAGAAAGAATAAGAGTGGAACACATTTCATGGTAGCATGCTTACCTCTGCCTACATCTCGTGGGGGAAGGGATTACATGAGGGAGCAGGGAGAGGGAGGCTCCAGTGATGAGGTGTGAGAGATCGAGCCTCTTTATGATGACCAATCCTTATATATCCTTTGTCACCATGCAAGGCCTCTAATTACAGGTCAGGACACACTTCACAGGAAGAGGTTGTGCTGTATTCACACCTTATAGGAGAGGGAGGTATCAGGGTCCCATGTGACAAGATCAAACTCCTGACTCTTAGATGTGGCTAAACAGGTTAGAACTATTGTACACTGTTCAATGTGTCCCTTTACTCACTTCCCTGTTGTCTGTGCCCCAGAGAGGAGGTTATATGTATATCCCTGAAATTGGTTCCCCCTTTCTATTCCACCATCCCTCCACCCTTCCAGTATCACCACTCCCACCACTAGTCCTGAGGGATCATCTATCCTAAATTCCCCATGTTTTGACTCCTGTGTACAATATGAAAGAGTAACAGCAATTTGTAAATTATTAAGGGTTCATGAGGGAGGGGGAAGGAGAGAGAGAAATATGGGGAGCTGGTACTTGGGTCCTAAGTGGAGGGAGGATGTTTTGTGAGTGATGATGGCAACAAGTGTGCAAATGTGGCCTGCATTCAATTGATGTATGTATGGATTGTGATGGGAGTTGTATGAGGCCCCAATAAAATGATTTATATAAAAATCATTTTTTATATAATGAAATATATATAAAAGAGGAGGGAAAAAGAGGAGCTTATCCCAAGGGCTCAAGTAGAAAATATTTGGAAGTGAATATGGCAACACGTTTACAAGCATGCTTGATACAGATGATGTATTGAATGTTATGAGAGCTGTAAGAGCCCCCAATAAAATCATTAAAAAAAACCCACCAAAAACCAGGTTAGACTAGAGATCATTAACAGTAGCATATAAATCTGCCCACAGACTTCAAAGAAAGCGAACAGCAGGGGTTTGGCCCTATCTATTGTGAGAGGCACAAAGGTCTTTGATCTGGAGCCTATAGGGAGAATATCTAACTTTCACACCAAATGCTGGCAACTAGTTACTAATTCTTGCTTAATATTTTGGAGTATGAATAATTGTGGAACAGTCCTGATTTTGTCCCGCACTATTCTTTACAGACCCCCCACCCCCATCCCACCAGGCATGTCTGTAGCAGCAGCCCAAGGAGGAGACAGTGAGCGTCCATAGGAACTTTGCTGGGCTTTCTCATGGCCAGCAGAGGTACCATTGCATTGCTTCTGACCACCACTTCCCGGCAGTGTGCCAGCCTCACAGTTGCGCCCATGCTTGGCCATCACGTGATCAAGCACTGTCCTAATAACTGCCATCTTTCTGGACACTGCTTCTGTCTCCCCGTTCGACCTTCTGTGTATTTGCCCTGGCACCTGCCCTGCCGTTAGAGGAGGCAGGGATTCATTTGGAAACACCAGGATGACAGAGCCATGTTTGCCACCACGCAGTGGGAGGACGCCTCTGGCCAGCTTTCCCACCAAGTTGCAGGAACTGCTGTTCTGCGCTGGTGCCCTGTGGGGTCTGCAGGTGGTGTGGAGGAAGAAAGTCACCTCCAGTCTTTGATGGGCCAGCCTGCTACCAAGCGAGGGCAGGGTCAAGCATGCCCTTCCTCTCCTGAAACTGACTGCTGAGAGAGACACACCTTTCCCTGGAGGCAGACTAATGGCCAGGGAAGCATTGTCTTCAACAATCCACTTCTACCTCCTCCTCATTAGCTGCCTTTGGGGTGGCCCCAAATGACAATGATGTCATTCGCCACAGAACAGGGCACCCTGCACCATCTTCCCATCACCAGTGTCACTGAATCCGTGGTTCTTTATACCAGAACCAAGCACTGGGCTGGTTGCCCCCAGTCCATTCTGACTCACGGCCGCCGGCTGTCTCGGAGTTCATGGGGCTAGTCAGGTTCTCAATGACTGAGATTTCAGAAGTCCATTTCCAAGATTATGGCTTAATGCCAAGAAGAGAAAAATCCTCACAGGTGGACCTGGGAGAAGGCTGGGGTTGTCGGGAACTTTGTCTTGCTTGGACCCACAGGG
This sequence comes from Nesogale talazaci, assembly GCA_004026705.1. NCBI lineage: Eukaryota > Metazoa > Chordata > Mammalia > Afrosoricida > Tenrecidae > Nesogale > Nesogale talazaci. The sequence goes on from PVJH01007728.1 coordinate 38,462, forward strand.
ATGCACACAGAAGCAGTAGTCAAGACATTGAAAGCACCTTGCGCCAGGTAAATCTGCTGCACTGGACCTCCGTAGAGTCTCAGAGAACAGGGTGCTACTTTGAGGGCTGAGGTGTACCTGACCCAAGCCATGGCATTTTCTTCTGCCTCCTAGGCATGTGGAAGCTGAAGCTTGAATACGGAAAGCCTAAGAAGAGGCGACGCATTTGTATTGGGGTGCCAGAGAATAGCAAAGGTGCCCCGGGCTCCTAAAAGGATAGACGCAAGGCCAGAGCGCGCCTTAGAGGCAAGAATGGTGAGGCGTCCTCTTACAAGCTGTGGGCATGTTGTCAGGAGGGCCAGTTCCTGCAGAGGAGGACGTCCTGCGAGGAGATGCCAGGCAGCAGGACACCCTGGGAGGGGGGGGGGTGATGCGGTGCCTGACAGAGTGAGCTCGTAGGACTGACCGTGAGGATGGTGTGGGGCCGGGAGGGTGCCATGCTGCTGTGCATGCGCCGTGCTCAGGGTCTGGAACAGACGGAATCGATGGCCCTTAACAACCACAGCACTTTGCCAGGTCTTTGATCGGAGGTGTTTCCTGGTGGGCTCAAGCTGCACCCCTTCCAGTCAGTGAACAGTAGAGGGCTTAGCCATCTGTGCATGGAATCCACCGGCTCCTTTTGCTGAAGTCCTGGGTCTTGAACTTGCTTCTTAGCAGGGCGTCCCCAGTCCAGCATTGAAGGCCATGTGGGGCACAGTGACCCGTGTCTCCTGCCAGCCGAGAAAGCCCAGGTAGAGGTGATGTGAGCAGCCCTGCAGATAACTGATGAGCCTTGTTTCATGGGGAGAAGGCTCCAGGACTTCCTCATTGAAAGCCACCATTAATAAGCCGGAGCAGAGAGCCGCATGACAGAATGTCTTAGGGGAAGAATGGAAGTGTGATCAGAATGTCAGCTCACGTTCCACAGAAGCACTGGCCACAGCTCTCCAGAGGACACTGGGCAAAAGACACACACAAGGAGCGTGCTGATGAAGCTTGGGGTGGGGAGCTGGGGACAGAGGTGGAAGACTGGGAACAGGGTGTAGGGGGCTGGATAGAAGGCATTGGGGGGCTGGGACAGGGGTGGGGGGCTGAACACAGGAGGCTGGGGCAAGAGAGAACCTTGGGCTTTGCAGCAGCCATCACTCGCACTGCACCCATCTCCTCCTCCGAGATCTGAGCAGTAGGAGGGACGCAGGTTCCCCTGGGAAAAGCCTCACCTGCCTGCCCCATCATGACTGGCCTAGGTGAGGAGGCACTAGGAATCCTACGCCGCGGGGACTTAGAGGCAGAGGGAGGGGTGTTTGCTCCTTGTCCTTGTCCCCCGTCCAGTCTAACAGGCTGAACTGACATGTCTTGAGCAGTGAAGGAGCCCTGTAGGCACAGGGCTTAAGCACCCAGGTCCATCAGCCACTCCCCAGGAGAAAGAGGTGCTATCGCCTCATCTTGGAGACCGGCAGCTTAGACCCCCGTGAAGCAGCTCCTCCCTGTCCTGCAGGGTGGTAAAGCCAACATCCACTCTGCAGCCATGGGCTTTGCTGTGGGCCTGACCTGGGAGGAGGTTTCCTGATTCCGTTCTGAATCCTGGGAGCAGCTTCGGATAGCATAGTACTGGTTCATTGCCACAGGAGAGCTCGCCGTGAGTCATCTTGCGGTACCCGGTAAAACCACTCATTGACAGGCTGGGCATGAACTAGGTGATGTGAAAGGAGTCCTGGTGGCTTAGTGATTCTGCATTTAGCTGCTAACCACAAGGCAGCAGTTCAAACCCACTAGCCATTCCAGGGAAGAATGAGGAGGCATTTTATTCCCATGAAGATTTCCAGCCTTGGAAGCACACAAGGGCAGGGTTGCCCTGTCAAGGAGAACCTCTAAGGCGGTGAGTTCCCTTGAGTTGGAAGTGATGTGGGGAGGGCGGCAGGGCGTGCAGCTCGCTTTGCATCAGGAGGAAGCCCAAAGCGAGCCTTAGGGTTGGTGTCTAGTGCGATCTTCTCCAGGAGGCTGCCGCTGTCCCGGCCAGTGGGTTTCAACTCGTGGCGCTCCCATGGGTGCAGAGGGGAGGAGAGCTGCACCAGGGCCTTCCCTTGGTGTCCTTCCAGGAGCAGGGCATTAACCTCCCCCCCTCCAGGATGCCATGTAGGTTTGAACTGCCCCCGTTGGGGTTTGTCAGCTAATACTTAGCCACTTTTGCTGCCCACGGACCTGCCTGGGAGGCTGGTGATGCTGCAGATGACCTTCCTTGGCACAGACAGTTACACACTGGGCACTAGCCCAAAGTTGGACATTCCAGCCACCCGGAGGATCCTAGAAAGACACCCCTGGTTCTCCATACAGTCCGCCACGACATGGCCTTGGGTCCAACCTGGCTGCGTGGCAGAAACAGAGGAGGCTGAAGCCAGTGAGCAGGAAAGCAGCTTCCTTCAGGAGAGGAGGGAGATGTCTGGCCAGTACCATATTGGTCGTGCATTAAGACATCCTTGGGGGGGGGGCTTTGCCCTTGATCAAGCAGGGTTAGAGTGTCTAGGCTGTGGACCTGTTGATGTGCGACCAGAGATGCTCAGAGCTGGGCTGATCCTCACGCCTTCCTCTAACAGTAGCCTGGGCCTTGGGGACCGGTGGGTGTTGTCAATGTGGCGTTCTCCTTCGCCGAGTGGCAGACCGTGTGGGTCTGTCAGTGGAGGGGCGTGCACGCTGAGCTTACAGATCCAAAGGAATGGGAGGAAAGGCCTGGCCATCCACAAGCTCCCTGGAGATTGACATTCAGATCCATAGCCCGTTGGGGGAACATGTGGCATTGGGAAGGGTTTCATGCCACTGTGAAGGGGATCACTGGGAACTTGGGGGCAATTCATTGGCAGCGAACACCCACAAGACTTCTTAGGAGGCCTTTGGAATCGTTCCCTCAAGACACCATTCTGTCTTAGGATAGTGTACGCTGCTGTTGTCAGGGGCCTTCGGTTTGGTTCTGGTTGACACCGGCCCTGGGCACAAAGGGAAGGGACAGTGCCCAGCCCCATGCCATTGCCATCCTAACCAGTGTTCCCGGGTTTGAGCCCAGGGTCCAGTCACTGTGCCCTCCATCCAGTCAGAGCCTTACTTTTGTGTTTGCTGTCCCTCCACTTTACCAAGCTCAAGGTCCTGTTCCAGTGATCGGTGTCCCTGAGAACTTTCCCTAGGGACATAAGATAGGGGCTCACCATAGTGCTTCCACAGAGCCTCCTGGCCGTTCTTGGTCCAGGAAGGATTTGTGATTCTATCAGACCAGGGGTGTTTCATGTGCTTTGCTAACACACATTTCAGATGGGCCAGGCCTCTGCTCTCCCTTACTCAGTCCTGTGTGGGTGAGGAGATGGAACACATGGTGGCTTGTGCCAGCTGCAACTTCGTCCCCACAGGGGCATCCTTGCCCCTCAGCACTGCCCAGAGGTCTCCTGCAGCAAATTCCCCAGCGGTATACATCGTTTGATTTCCTATCTGCTCCTCCCACGGGTGTGGATCGTGGAGATGGTACAATGGCGTTGCAGACCACATCCATCTTCATTCCTCTCCCTCTCACAGCAGGTGTACGATGATTGCTGAGGGAATGGGCATGGACCTGGGAAGCGGGACCTAAGCCACAGCAGGCGGGGCCATTGGTGAAGACCCTCACCACATTTCCAGGGTGACTGCTCAGCCGGAGGCACAGCGTCCTCAAGGGAGAGGGATGACATGCTGGGTTCTTCGGTCAGGGAGTTCTGGAGCCATTTTAGGACTCTTAAAGGACAGGAGGGCAGTAGGAACACAATTGTGAATGAAAATTTGCATCAGGACCTTGTTTGACCCAGGAGAGAAAAGTCTACCACTTCCAGCTGCAAGAGAACAGGGGTACCTAGACAACCACACCCACTTTCTGGAAGGTAGAATTTCAATGAGGAATCAGGTAGGCGGCACCCAGCCTTCACCCAGGATGATCACTTTACTCACCGGGCAGACAGAGACTCCCAGGCATGGTGGAGTAAGATAGGATGCTGATGAGTCCAGCAGAAGTAGGAGAAGCACACAGCAGGCTGCAAGAGCTCACACGTCATTAGATTTGTTTACCCTGTAAATATGCAATCCATTTAGAGTAATTAATCTGAAAGGGAACATTAGTTATAATTTATTTGCTTGTTCAGGTACCTTAGCAGCTTAAATCATTTCCCCAAAGAGAGGAAATTATATTTGAGATGATGAGACAAGTATATTCTGGGGATTAGAAGACCCGGTTGCCATGGAGTTGATGTCAGTTGGTGGTGACTCTGTGCATCGGAGAAGCACGGTTTGGGGAGGTCTCCTCTCTCTCTCTTGATTGATTTTTAAAGCACCATGGTTTGGATATGAGTTTACATAGTTAATTCACTTCCACTCACCACCACGTTTTTTGTTCCTGACCTGAGTCTGTCCCCTCAATGAAACACTGCTGTCTCCCTTCCTCCCTCTTTTCATTGGTTCTCCTTCCCCTCCACTCTCTGAATTTTGTTTTTGGTGGGAATTCGGCTCCTCTGGTCTCTAGAACAACTATCTGCTATTCAATCAGTTCTGACTTCTGGTGATTCTATAGGGTAGGACAGATCTTGCAATGTGGGTTTCCAAGATCACAATTCTTTATGGGCACAGAAAGTCTCATCTTCCTCAAATGCAGTGGCTGGTGGTTTTGAACTTCTGATCTCAGAGTTAGCAGTGCAGTATGTAACTACAACAGCACCAGGGCTCTTTGGTCCTTATGTGGGTCTTGATGTCTGTGTTTTTCAGAAGTAGACCATCACCCCTTTCCGTCTTGCTTGCCCTCAGTGTCACTCTGACTCAGCATCCGCTTGCTGGCCCTCCAAGTGACATGCCAGGGAGGTGATTGATAGCAATCTAAAAAAATGACCAACGTGCCTCGAAGGTGAACCAGAGACGTCTAGAAATCATAGCTATATGAATGGATTTTAGGCTTGCACTTAATTCCAGCCCCAATGTAAGAAGATTTAGTTCTGATAACATGGCTCTGTTTGACGCTTAACCTCTTGAAGAAACCTGCTATGGCACCGTGTGGAAAAGAGCCAACTGTGTCAGCTCCCAGAAGGAAGAATGTCTTGGGTCTTCAAGGCACGTTTTCAAATGAGCAGCTACCTAGGTGAACTGTGTGTGATCCAAGGACAATTCAAGTCGAAAGGAGGGAATGGCAGCAGAGCTTAATTGTGAACATCTGGTTCGCAGAAGGCTATGGGTAACATTGCAAGCCCCCAACCCATTGCCTGGTCCACACATAGATTACGCCCTAATGGACTAGTGGCTAGACATTGGGTCAGCAGTTGGAAGCTGCCGGCCACTCTGCCGAGAAAGATGGTGCTCTCTGCTCCTGTGAATACGCAAGTCTCGGGACCTCATGAGGGCAGTGCTCCCCTGCCTGATAGTGTTGCAGTGAGTCACCACCAGCTTGATGGCCATGAACTTATCATGGTTTTGCTGTTGTTGTTTTAGATGGAAGCCTCAAGTTCATTTGTAGGGTTCCCATGCGGATCCAGCCTCCAGTGGATTCCTCTGACTAAAATTGAAGCCTGGGAATAGCCCTGTTGTCAGAGAGCACGGCAGCATCTACTGTGGCAGACGTGTTTGGTATAATGCAGCATCATCGGTCTCACGAAGGAGCCTGTTTAAAGGTGTTTCAGAGAGAAAACACAAGTGAAGGGAAATGGATGTGGATGACGCCCTTGAGGAACCCCGCTGACCATAACCTTAGATAAGGATGAGCATCACGTTACTCTCTTGCAGCACGCATTGGAGAGTGGACTGTTGCAGGTGCAGTTAGGGAAGAATTTATCATTAGATTCCCCTTCTGATTCACTTAACTTTGCTCTAATTGGCTTTATCTATTTTCATTTGCTATTATTGTGAATCTTTAAAAAATGTTTTTCTGCATATGAAATCTAGGATAGGTAATCCTCTAGACTGGAGTGACTGGATTAGTGATTTCTGGGGATTATGGCAAGTGAGCTCGGGGGGAGCTAATAATGATGAGCTAGAGGATGAAGAAAATGTTCTGAAAGTGGTTGTGGTGATTATTGTACCACATTTCTGATGTGATGGAACTAGTGAATTGTATGATATGTGAATTATACCAATGAAACAGGTATTTTTTTAAGGGTGCACCAGAATTAAAGGGAAATAACCACACACACAAGGACACAGATTACTTTAATAAAAGTATGATAATTAATACTTGGGGGGGGGAAGCATCTCAAGATGGCTTTTGATCTCCAAGTTTTTGGTTAGGAAAAGTTAGTCCCGCTGGTGACTTCTGTGTACTGGTTGGATAAAGATGGATTGGATTGATAGAATCCGTTGAACGAGGCTTCTTTAAAGTACTAAAGAGCAAAGATGTCACTTTGTGACCCAAAGCATGATGTTGTCAACAGCCTCTGATGCGTGCGGCAGTTAGAGTGTGAATCAGGAAGACCCCAGAAGGATGGCTGCATTGGGACTCTGGAGCAGGCGAAGACCACTGAACAGAGAAGCACAATCAACCTGTCCCGGAGGTAGTCAGTCCAGAGTGCTCTCTACAGCGAGAATGGGACAGTCTGCCTCATAGGCTTTGGACATGCCGTCAGGAGGAGCCAACCCTGAGGAAAGGCACCGTGCCTGGTAAAGCAGAAAGTCAATGGTCTCAAGCACAGCACAGGTTGTCGCCTGGGCCGTGCTGTGCAACAGTGGCTGTGTTGTGCAGACAGTCTCTGTGACTGAAGACCGACTCCATGCCATCTGACAGCAATGCCATGTCATTCCTTGAGGACACAAACCCACTGCTCATCTTCCCCCAAAGTCCCCTGTGCTTCCCCAACATCTACTCAGCTTCTTCTCTCCTCAGATGCTAAGGGCTTGCCAGGGATTGTAGCTGATGCCTCTGTGCTCCTAGAAAGAGATCTGGGGTTCTGGATCTGAGGACCTGGGCCTGAAGGACTCGGTATTGCACATGAGCTCTCAGGAACTGGGGGTCAATAGGCCGACTTTACCCTTTCAATCTTGACCCAAGCAAGTCTGTTGGTTGATGACCCCTGGGCTACGGTGCATGCCTTTTTGCTCACAATTTCTCTTTCCCAGAGTGGACATGGGGCCCTACCAGATCGAGAGGGTCAGTATACACCCCATTGTCCTTGAGCTTGTTTAGGGGATGGTGGGAGAGAAGTTATCAGAGCTGAGAGGCTTACAAAGTTTTTGAATGTCTAACTACTTATCGAATGGATTGCAGCTATTTTCTATTTGTTTGACTAAGGAGGTACAACTGAACAATGAAAACCCCAGGCTGTTGAACTGAACCACACAAGATTATTATGAGGCAAAAATCAATTAAATGGCCCCTAACCACATCAACAGTCTCAACAGACCAAGTCCCTGCCTGGGAGGTATGCGAGATTATCCAGCTCTGCTGCTCCATAAAGGTTGGAGGCTCCAGTTCGTCCACTGTGTCCTGCAAGGAAGCTCTGGCTGTCACTTCTGAGCATGCAGCCATTGCACAGGCTGGAAATCGCGGCTGCATTCAGAGAAACCCACAGTGCCCAGGTTAAGCCCAGTGCCCACGACACTGATGGCACCTTCTGAGTCAGCCTGGAGCCCAGGGAGACAGGTTTACCAATCTCAACCAAGACTGGGAGCACAGGGATGAGCCCCAGTGGTGTAGTGGTTGTGCGTGGGACTGCGGCCCACTGGGATGGAGGTTCAATTCCAGCAGTGGCTCCACAGGAACAAAGACTAGGTCTCCTGCTTCCACCACTACAGGGCAGTGATGCCCCCCCAAGAAACAAACAAAACAAAACAAAGAGTGGGAGCACATCAGGAGTATACCTCAGAGACCTCTTGCTTCCTTAATTGGTATAATTAGAACACAGTTCCTGGTGGGTTTTGATCGACACATTTGACCTTTCTCATGCAGTGATGATTTCCCTCAACATCTAGATAGGTCATTCAGGAAGAAGAGCCTGGAAAACCACTGTGTGTGCAGACCTGATATCTGTCAGGTACCAGACTCTTAATGAACAACTGGGTCATTTCATTACCAACTCACATTGACAGAAGAAATGGAGGAAATGGTGTGTCATCACAAACTGGAAATATGGAATGCCTAATGATGGGACCAGTTTGGGCTCAAACATACAAACCATCATGAGAACAGTGCAACATCAGGCTGCGTTTCATTCTGCTGGACACAACTGACCTTACAGCACTGGACAACATCATTGGGACCTGCTGCCTTCTTAAGATATACTTGATTGTCTTCCAGCAGGCTCCTTATGAATCTGACTGCAGGCCTGGCCTGTGTGATGTGCTGCTTCTTTTTTCTGAATGGCCCAGATTTTGCCCTTGTTTTAGGTGGAAGGTCTGTGGTAGGACTGCAATGGGCAAGGCTGTGGGTGTTGTGGTCCTGGCAGCTCATGCTCACTGCACGGTCCTGGCCATTCTCACAATGACCCTTCCATGAGGAAAGGAATCACCTTCAAGAAGCATTGCGAGGTCTGCCTTGAAGTACAGTGCTATGTGGGGTTGGGTAAGAGCTACAGTCTGGTAATGAAGTCCAGTTATACAACTACTATTCAAATCTATGCACTAACCAATGCAGCCAGTGATAATTCAGCCAGTAATTCTACCAATGCCCATGGTCTGAAATTGATCAGCGATGCAATCAAGATGTATTGGTAATTACTGGTGATCGGAATGCAAAAGTTGGAATCACAGGAAAGAAAAGTAGTTGGAAATATGGTGGATAGTCTTGAGAAGAATGAGAATTCCAGGACACTTCACTGTGCTCATGCAGAACTTGTACACGGACCAAGAGGCAGTCATTAGAACAGACAAGCACACACTTCGTGGTTTGAAATCAGGAAGGTGAGCATCAAGGTTGTATTATTTCACTGTACTTGATCCATCTGCATGATGAGCGCATCATCAGAGAAGCTGGCATCCATGAAGAAGAGTGCAGCATAGGCCTTGGAGGTAGGCTTCTTGACAAAGTTCAGCATGCCTAAGACCCAACCTTACATGCTGAAAGTGAGGACGACTTGGCATACTTTCTGTTGGAGATCAAGGAATTTACTCTTCACTATGGATTGTAATTAATGTAAAAAAATCAAAATCCTCACCACTGGATTAATAGCATTATGACAACTGTAGAAAAATTGAAGTTGTTGAAGATTCTCTCTTGCTTGGACTGCTCGTGGGAGCAGCAGTCAAGAAATCAAATGACACATCACATTAGGCAAAACAGCCGCACAGGATGGCTTTAATGAGTCGGTGGGTCAGGCTGCCCTTTTGAAGACTGGACGTGTGACACAAGTCATGGCATTTATTATGTGCATGTGACAGTTGGATGTGAATAAGGAAACTGCAGGCAAATCGGTCCCATGAGTTGAACTATGGGGCTGGTGAAGAATATTGACAATGCCTGGGGCTGCCAAAAAGACAAACACATCTGCCTTGGAAGAAGTTCAGCCTGCACGGGACTGAGAAGCAAGAGTGGTGAGACTCCAACTCACATTCTTTGAACATGTTATCAGAAAGAGTCCAAAAAGCCAAACTCGCTGCTGTCAAGTCAGCGCTGACTTGACTGACTGACTGGCTGACTGACTAGGGAGCCACTGTGCGTTCCGGCGACTTTCACTGTCTCTCTCCCGTTCACCTGGCAGGGCACGGCTGGAAGGGCAACTGCTGGGCCAGCAAGACTCCATAACCCACCGCCATCGAGTCAGTGCTGACTTCTGTGGGTCCCCGGGGTTTCTGAGATGGGAGTCTTTTGTGGGAACCGAAAGCCCAGTGCTGAACCTGCTGCAACACCTCAGCTCCTTTCAGGTTCCCAGGACCTGAGTTTGCCTGTCTACCCCTACCCCTTGGCTGGCATGGCCCTCACCTGCGTGTGAAGGTGACAGTTGTGAGGATGAAGTCCCTCTCTCCTGGAAGGATGGGTGAGGGCCACCTCCTTGTGCTCCATTTTATGACCCACGTCCTATCCCTACTGATCTTCTGTTTTCTTCCAACGGCGGTTTGGGAAGGGGGCCGTCAGAGCTGTGTCAGACTGTGTGACATCCAAAAACTGTCTGGCAGCTGCAGGGAGGCTCCCATTAGACAGCGGCACTTCGCTGAGGCTGCTCATGTTTGTGGTCATCGACAGAGAGACAGAAACAAAGAGGAAGAGAGAGCAAGAAGAAGGCATTTGTGACTTTTGCTTTGGACTTCAGTGGGAAGAGGAATGAAATTCAGGACACGAGGACCACTTACACATCTGTGACTGAAGATTTCTGCCCTCACTGAGCCAGCCATGGGGAGGTGGGAATCAATAGTGTTCTTGACTGAGTGGTTTTTCCTGTGTGTGCGTGTGTGTGTGTGTGTGCATGTGTGTGCGTGTGCCACATCTTTTGAGAAGCTCACCCATCTATGACTGCCAGAGGCTTGGAATAGAGATAAGAAAGGGTTTTCTCTATCAACTTATGCATAGTCCCAAGTACAATACACTATTTGTTTCCATTTATGAAATTTCGCCTGCTGTCCAGGAAGAGAACGCACTCACATAGAACATATGGCTTGCCTGGTTTTAAGAGCATGGCATGCTTTAAATGCTTCCAGCCTTTTAGAAAACTGTAACGGTTATAAAATATTTCCTTTATTTCAAGTAAGCTTTTAGTTTTACTTATTTAACAAAAACTCTTGAAATAACATGTTTCAGCTGCTGCAGTCTGCAGGCCCAGCACTATTGCAATTGATTTATGGGGTGTTTCTTCCCTAGGAATCGCTCGTGTGCCATCCGTGCATTTATGAAAAGTCTGGCGTTTCTCCCCCTTATAGGCCATGAGTCATGATGACCTTGGCTAACAGTGCTGACTGTAGGGCCCGTCAAGCATGAAAGTTTAGATTTTGACCAACTGTGTGCTGTGGCTCCCATGGAGGGTTCAGCCCCTGAACAGTACCAGATCCCCAAGTACCACAGATCCACCCCCACCACTGCAATGGCACCCTTGAAGCATCTGCAGAAACACGCTGGTCTCCATGCTGTCCTCGGATGGGGTCTCATTTTTTACACTTCTGTCACCATGCAAGTGGGACACGTTAAGACTGACCCACACAGCCCCACTCGACCAGATAAGCTGGAAAGGAAAAGGAACAGAAATGGCCAGCCCAGCCATTGGATGATCTTGGGGTGCCAGGCTGTGGTGGAAAGTCTACCTGTGGCTCTTCAGTGAGTCACACCAGGGGATGATAGCAGGTTCAAGAGGGTTCAAGAGGGTCCACAATGCAGAGTCTGAGGCTGTGAGATGGGCACACCTTGGATGGACTTGGATGGACAAGGGATGGTAGTGAGTGGGGGCACCATCAGAAATCAAACATTTCCCTTTGGTCACCATGGGCCTTTTGCTGTGTAAGAGCTGGCATCCCTGAGCCCACAGTTCCAAATGGTGGCCAGGCCATAATGGACACACGTAGATCTTTGATGTGGTTTGGGAAACATCCCAGGCGCCCCTTGCAACAAATATTCCAGAACTAGAAGTAAGCCTGCCAAGTGCCCTGACTGCCCTCCCAAGAGCGAGCACGCTGTTTGCTGTTTGGTCTTCAATCCCCTCCTGGGGCTGACAGACGGTGCCCGTCACACACAAGTTGTTACAGGCTATCCATCAGAGCCACTCGACTTCCTCACGGCATAGCCAGCTCCCACAGTGAGCTACAGGGAGGTGGGCACACACACACCAGGAGACAAGTGTGTTTGGTCACCCGAGAGTCTCCCTGGTGGGTTGCTGCTTCAGCTGCTGTCTAGTGGACAGATACACAGGGACACTGAGTAACACAGGACAGACAGAAGCTGTGTCACACTCACTATCTCCAGCAAAGGGGATCTGGGGCGTCGCCCTCACTCTTGGTGGCCCTTGACTGCAACAAACACGAACCCTGTCCTCTGCAGGTGTGATCTTGCCTGAAAGTGTGTCCCACGCGAGCAAGTGGATTGATGATCAGTTGTGCTCCATAGCATCTTCCATGGGCAACATTTCAAAGCTGGTTACTAGGTATTTATTCCTAGTGTGTCTTCCTTCATCTGGAAGTGCCACACAGCTCATCTTGCTGATTTAAAAGCACTGCTGACTATTAGGATAGTGTGTTAGTGCATTTAGACTAGAGAAACAAATTTGTAAGCATGCATATGTATATAAGGGAGAGCTTTATATACAAGAGGAATGGAAGATTGAGAAAGCATCCCAACCCAGTCCTGTCCAAGCCCACAAGTCTGATATTGGCCCATATGTCTGACACCAGTCTATAAAGTCTTCTTCAGATTCACAAGGCACATGCAATGATGTCATATGCAGGACAATCATAGGCCGTGGGTAGAAAGTCTTTGGATCCAGTGGTGCTGTAAGCTTCCCAGCACTGGCAGGGACCTCTCTGTGGCTTCTCAAGCATCTCGGCATTGGCAGGAGTCTCTACATGGCTTTTCTGGCTTCAGAGGTCTGCTTCCATCAGGATAAGCGCATGTGGCTTCTCCTCCAGGATGTCTCACAAGGAGTCCGCCTTGTGTCTTGTCAGTAGAGCATCTGAATAGTGAGTCTTTCACCTTTAAGGGGGAAATATGGCCAGAATTCCCAGAATTCTTAGGAGAAAGCCATGCCCATACAGAGGTCTCATTGGCTATCTCCAGATTGAAAGGCTAGACTCCACTACTACACTCTTACTCCTCAAATTAACACCAGGTTAGGTGAATGCCACAGATAGCTTTCAGTTGTCATCAGAGTATGATACAGTCAGGCCCTTGTTTTAAGTCTAGGGAAGAAAGTATTGCAGTAAACAGGTGCAGGTGGAGGATAGGTCAAGAAATGATAGTTTCATATATTGATGATTTTTGTTTGATAAATGTTTCTTTGGGTTCGTAGCACTACTTTCTGACTCACTTCTAGTGGACATTCTGACTACATTGCTTCCAAGGGAAATTTATTTATTCTTCTGACAATGCTGGGTATATTCAATATTTTCCCAAATTTTCATGACTCATAGTTGAATGTCTTTGCAGAGCAAATATAATCTTGCTGTCAGTCAAGATTTGCCTGGAAACAGCAATGATACTCCTCATTGCAGGTCCTCTGCTGGATCCAGCATGACTTCTTTGCCTGTGATGTACTGCTACAGCTGAAGTACCATCAGCAAGGTTTTGTGAGTGTGTGATCATAGGGCCACTGTTCAATATTTCTTGCCGGATCACCTTTCTTTGAAGTGGTCCTAAATATGGATATTTTTTAATCGGTTGGCCAATAACTGCTTTCCAAATATCTTGATAGATAACTATAATGATATAATTGGTGTCTTTAATTCTACTATGAGGTTCTAGAATACAAAAATCATATATTAATTGTTCTATTATCCTAAACCTCCTAAAAGAATACCTTAGTTATCAATGCAGAGCTCTCAGATGTGTTTCATTTACCACAAGGAAGTTATATCTGAAGAAAGATCATATTTTATAATAGGGGTTTATTTTAAATTCCTTTTATTTCAAGCTATCATTTTGTGGGAAAAAAGTCTTTGTTGAGTTCCTATTATGCACACAACTGTGAACAGTTTCTCAAACAGAACAGAACATCCAGTGGGGGCAGGGTGATGGATACTTTCCAGATGTCAACAAATACCTCATGGGACCAATTTGCTGACTTTGCAGGTTTAGATCATAGTCTTCCTTATAGGGTAGCTTGGCCAGCTCTCTCAACACAGTCCATCGAATCCCTGCTCTACATTCTAATGTGGTAAGTAGTAAGTAGCTGGAGTCTTCGGAGTGTCCAAACTGCCATCTAAAATACAACTTTTGGTCTCTATTCAGCTGGAACAAACTGGAATGGAGAAACTGGAGATTCAAAGAAGAAGCCAGTGAAAGGGACTAACTAGTTCTACCAATCACAGCTTCATCTACCAGAGACGAGAAGAAGCAAATGGTGCCCAGCGACCACTCCTGGCAGACGACCCTGGATGAAGTGGAGAAAATTGTGTGTGGGGGGGGGTGGCGGGGGGAACCTCCTTTAGGAGAGGTCAGGTTTGCTGGGCTGACAGAGTCAAGATGATCGCCTGAGATGTCTTCTAAACTCTGACCTGACACCACTCCTTGAGCTCACTTTTCAGCTAATAACAGGTTGGCTCATAAAATATATAATGTCTCCTATGAGCAGTGTATTCCTTTAAGAAAAGAATCATCAAAGTGAGGCCAGACAGTCAACATCTCCCCTAATGCACAGATGGGACGGGGGGCAGAAAAAAGCTCAACAAACAGAATTGGAATAACGCACGCAACGGAAATACTGAGAGTGCTGACAGGATGTGGAATGTGTGACCAGTGTCACTGAACAGTATGCACGGAAATGCTAAAACAGTTCAGTGGGGACCTCATATACTGTGGAAACTTTCACCAAACAAACCACGATAAACCTTTTAAAAAGTAATGCGGGCCTACAATTGCTAGACGTACTTCTATTTTTTACTAATTCAGCTTTCAGCACAGTGGGGAATATTTCGGCCTTGAAATGTTTCATCAGATTGTAAAGCTTTTTATCTTAACCAATGTCTGTTACTGATTTTTCTCTTTAAAAAGTCAGTAGCAGGGGCTGAGCCCCGGTGGCGTAGGGGTTAAGTGCAGAACTGCCGTCCATTGGCTTAGAGGTTCAAATCCAGCAGCAGCAAGGCTGGGCCTCCCACTCCCACCAGAGGGCAGTGATGCTCAAAAAACAAATAAAAAGTAGCAGAAGATGCAATATTTTCTCTAATTAATGATTTTGTAAAAGCTTGGAGCTCAAAAGCAGTTAGGTTTTCATGTTGCTTCTCAGCAAGGGTTATGTTTAAAACCTTAAATCATTTTCCTATGCCCAGGAAATTCAGTTAATCAATCAATAATCATTGAATGATTTTACCATGAAGGCCTTTGTATTTCATTAATATAAAAATTAGATTTTCTGCAGTTATGGGCATCAAAATTAAAATATTATCACAGACTTTAAAGATATAATCTATGCTTATAAATACATTATTGCCAGTCACCGTAAATGTTTGAGATATCTATTTTCTGGCGGAATTAATCAGTGATTCATTGGTGATGCAGTTTAATGCCTTATTAATCTTACAAAGCTTCCAGTTGAATTCATTTGTGCAGATGCTCACTGAGACGGTTAAAGGCATCTCTCTGAGAAGCCAGCCAGGGAATATAGGCTTTACCCAGCCTCCTTCTGAAAGCTAACTTGTTGACATGGAGGAGAGAAGGAGAAAAGGTGTCCATGAACTCTGAGTGGAGTGCCAATTCTAAGCAACTCCCAGGTTATAAACTTCCAACTTAAGAACAATGTCAATCCCAACACATGGCAAGCTGCTAGACAGGACAGAACTGCCCCTCTGGGTCTCTGGGTTTTGTTCTCACTCGGAGGGGTTGGTGGGTCTGAACCACTGACCGTGTGGTTCACAGCTCAGTGCAGAGCCCATTACACCACTTAGGACTCCTTGTGGACAGTGTCTACTGCCCTTAAAGACTTCAAGCTAGTCCTTTTTTTTAAGCTGCTTTTTAAAAAATTAATCATTTTATTGGAGGGCTCTTACAAATCTTGTAACAATCATTCAATAATATGAAGCACACTTCAACATATGTTGCCATCAGCATTTCCAGAACAATTTCTTTCTACTTGAGCCCTTGGTATCAGTTTCATTTTTCCCCTTCTCATCTCCAGCCTCCCCACCCTTGTAAATTCTTCATCAATTATACATTAGTGCAGTTATCTCATGTCTTATACTGTCCATTGTCTCCCTTTACCCATGTTTCAGTTTTCTGTTCCCCTGGGGGGAGGCTATATATCCTCCCTTGTGATGGGGTCCTCATTCTCCCTCCCCCACCTTCCTCCTACCCACCTGCTTTTGCCACTCCCACTGATGTTCCTGAAGGGTTATCTGTCCTGAACTCCCTGTGTCCACAGCTCTTATCTGTAGCCCTGTGTGTTCTCTGGTCCAGCCGGATCTCTGAGGTTAGGGCTCTGTGGAGGCTGACTAAGCGGCACAGAAGAGCTGATCTTTTACCACTGGGGTGAATCCTCACAGAGGGTGGAGATGGAAATGATGGGAGACTTGGCCCACTGGGGAACCTGATGAGTGGGTGAGGCTATTAGCTGGACCATGCAGATCCTGAAAGCAGCTTGGCCAGTCGCCAGCTTTGAGTGGGCATGGCCATCTTTGAGCCCTGCCTACTGTGATGTCATTGTGCCCTCTCTTTGAAATAACAGAAACAAGTTCCTCACCACAAGCACCTTCACTTGCTGCACATCACCATTTAAATCATTGGATGACTTCAGCCCTTTCTTGCAGTAAAACAGGACTAAGAACCATATGTCCTGTTCTGCCTTATCGTTAAATTCTTAAAGATGCCATTAGGAACTAATCTACTTTGCCAATCTGGGGACAGACTGTACCATAAGTGGAAAGTTTATTTTACAATTGTCATAAAATATATTTTTAAACTTCTACCAGGGCCAAAAGATGAGATCTGAGGTTCCATAGGGAATGCACATGAAGACACAGTGAGACATTGCCTGGAGACACCGCCGGCTCTGAGAGGAGGGGCAGGCACAGCGACTTTCCTTGGGCGTTGAGGTCTGATGTCTGTGTCCGGAGGGAAGGAAGGAAGGACGGCAGGGCCAGAGGGGCTCCAACTGGGAGGAACTCAAAAATGACCAGCGCCAGGGGTCCAGGGAACAAAGAGATTAGAAAAAAGAAGCATCTCAGTGAGGCCTTGGGACCCAGTGCCTGCAATAATGGCCTCAACTCTAAAGCGAAGGTGGCACGGACTGGGTAGCGCTCTGTTCTGCTGTCTGCAGGCCCGTGTGGATTGGAGGCTGTGTGAGAGCATCCAGCAACATTAGCATAACAGTGTCGTAAAGCGACCCCGTTGGGCAAAGGTGGCTTCTAAGACTACCCCTGTTACAAGAACTTGCCTCATCTTTCTCCTGCAGAACCATGGGTGGGCTGGAGAGGTTGGCTTTGGTTAGGAGGCAAGCACGTGGCCCCTGTGCCCCAGGGCTCCGAAACAGGAGGACAGGTTGTCTAAAAGCGTACATATGCCCTATTACAGGTAATGTAAACCACAAGTAAATATGAGGGGCCTTAAAAACACTGGTGAAAAATGGAATCAGAAGATAGCCGAGTTCGCCACCATCTTTTTGAACTTGTTAAAACTCCCTATCAGGTGGAGAAGGACAACGTGCTTGGGAAAGAGGCAGGGCACACAAAAGAGGATGGATTGACACAGTGACTGCCACCGTGGGTCCAGCAGCGGCACCAATGGGAGGAGGGCTGAGGACTGGGCGTAGGGTCCATGTGGGTCAAAACAGACTCCTGACTAGTGGTCCCTAACACAAACAGCAAAGCCACTCCGTGACAGAAGCCGGCTACACCCTCAGCCCTGAGTGGGTGGACCGTACGTGCCAAGTTGGCAAGGCTCCAGCGGCAGCTGCTTGCTCAAGAACAGCCCTAATCACTGTGGAAGGGCGGTTGCCAACCAACCCAGGAATCTCTCTTTCTGGAAGAAACGGTTCTGCTCATATGATTTTAATATAGACACCTTTCCCCCAGCTTAACAATTACTTGGGAACACTTGGAAATTGCCCGTGGTGGAAGCCGCTGGCCCCTTACTCAGATAGTTGGAATTCCATATGAACCCACACGTTTCTTGCCTCTGGGCTTGCGATTAAGGTGCCCACCTTTGGGGCATTTCTTTATGATGCATGTCCTGCTGGCAAATGCGACGCGCACATATGGCTGGCGGGGAAATCCTTTCTAATGAAAAGGCTGATCCGTCCTGTCTGAGTAATATCTTCAAGCTGTGTCATTGAGCAGTAGCCAGGAGCGGGGGAGCTCTTTGCAGATGGCCCGGAAACCCCACACATGGGGGCTGTGTGTCTCGTGCTTCCATGTCGCTGAATACGCTGCTTGTTTCCAGACCAAGTTATCGTGAATAAAATGTGATTCTCCACTTCACTTGAAATTACAGCACGGAGAAGAGAGGATGCCAATCAAATAAACGGAGGATGTACAAACACACCTGGGAGCTATGCAGGTGACAATTATCCAAGGAAAGCAAGTCATACGTTGTTTATTTCCTTGTGTGTGAGGGTGCGTCTCAGAGCCAGTGACAGACATCTCTCTTCCTCTGGTGTTGTCAGGCGCCGGGGACCCAGCTGCCGCTCAGCGTGGCCCAGTCCACAACAGAACAAACACTGCCCGGTCCTGTGCCCACCTCATGACTGTGCCCATGCTCGAGCCCATTGTCACAGCCACGTGTGTCATCCGGAGGGCCTTCCTCTTCGCCACTGCTCCTCCACTTTTCACACATGACCTCCTTCTCTATGGCCTCTCCTGACAACATCTCAAAGCGCGTGAGATCAAGCCTCACCATCCTCACTTCTCCGCAGCACTCTGGCTGTACCACTGCCAAGACGGATATGCTGGTTCCTTTGGCAGTCCATGGCACTTTACATTTCCTTTATCAGCACCATCATTAACATTCCATTGACACAGCTTAAGTTAAGAGAACTGAAGCAAAAGTCCAAGGCTTGCACTGCAATATTAAAGATACTGCGTGTAAAGTCTGCCATTTGTCCGTGCATTCCTTGCCCTGGGAGGGGGGTGGGCTTGTGGGTTTTGATGTTGGAAGCTGTGATACTGGTCCTATCTAAAGCAAATGGGTGAAATGATG
Source organism: Nesogale talazaci (assembly GCA_004026705.1). Taxonomy (NCBI): domain Eukaryota; kingdom Metazoa; phylum Chordata; class Mammalia; order Afrosoricida; family Tenrecidae; genus Nesogale; species Nesogale talazaci. Next base: position 57,216 of record PVJH01007728.1, read on the forward strand.
AAGAAAAAGAGCAGAAAAGAACATTTCAGAGGGTCTCTTAAAAAACAAAGTAAAGTATTATAATGAAATGTGCAAAACCCTGGAGTGGCAAAGTATGCTAGGTAGGTTTTGGTGCCAACGTGACTCTCATTGGAACATGTGGGCAGAGTTTTGCCTGTTAACCTGGTTGCAGCTTGACTGGAGGGCGACTGAGATACCACAATTTTCGGACCATAAGATGCACCTGGCCATAAGTCAAGCCCAGTTTTTAGAGCAGGAAAATAAGAAAAAAATATTCTGAACTAAATAGTACCAGTGTACTGAGGTAGCACACCTCAGGCCATAAGACAAACCCTCATATTTTCCCCACTTATGGTCTGAAAAATGCGGGCAATGACTTATTGAGACCGGCCTCCTTCTCTCTTTCTTCTTGAAGATGGGCCACACACTGAGCCATGTGAGAGCCCTGGAGATGCTTCCATCACCACTGGATCCACAAGGCTCTGCACCCACTGGCCTGTGACCTTTCAGTATTTTGTATCATTACACATGCTGCCTGAGTCTGAAGAGAGATTTATGGACTAGTGTGGAACTTATGACCTAGTATTGGACTTATGGACTGGATCTGGACTGGGTTGGGATGTTTTCTTAATATACAACTACTCTTTGATAAGCAACTCTTTCTTATACAGATATGAAGATCCCTGTATTTCTTTCCCTAATCAACATAGAAAGCAAAAAATAAAAAAGGGAAAGCACATTTAACATATCTTAAGCTGAAAGAACGGAAGCACACGATGCTGAAAGAGTCTATAGGCAAAATATTGATTGATACAGAAAGTATAAAGAGAAGATAGAAAGAATACAGTGTCCCTTTAAGAACTGGTCAACATGCAACCATTTCCAGAAGGAGCGTATGATCAAGACCTGATGGTGCTGAAAGAGAAACTCAAGCTGCACTGAAACCAATAGTGAACCACCGATTCCCAGAATTGATGTTGCTTGAATTGTTTAACAAGCTGATGAAGCAATGGAAGTCCTCACTTGTCCATGCCAGGACATCTGGAAGACAGCTATTTGGCCGACAGACTGGAAGAGATCCATATTTGTACCCATTCCAAAGAAAGGGGGCCCAAAAGAATGCTTGAATTGTGAAAGAATAGCATTGGTATCACATGCCAGTAAAATTTTGCTGAAGATTAAATTCAACAATGGTTGCAGCAGTACATTGGTAGCAAGGTTCCAAACTTTCCCACCCTGATCAAGAAGAAGATATGGAATGACAACTATCACTGCTTACATCAGCTAGCTCTGGCTGCAGACACAATACGGGCACAATGCTTATTTGTGTTTCATTGGCTATGCACAGGCAATCAGCTGGGTGTACCATAAATTGTGGACTGCATTCAGAAGAATGGAAATCCCAGACTGCTTTATTGTACTTGGATCAAGAGGTCATCGCTCAAACAGGTCAAGGGAAGACTGCATAGCTTAACATCAGGAGAGGTGTCCATGAGGGTTCTATGCTCTCACCATCTCGTGCAATCTGCATGCTTAGTAAATCATCCGAGAAGCTGGACTATCTGAGGGAAAATGTGGAATCAGGGCTGGAAGGTTTATTTAGAATTTGAAATATTCAGATGATACAATCTTGCTTCATGAAAGCGGGCAAGACTTGAAACCCTTGCTGACCAAAAATGGAAAAATTCACCTTCAGTATGGATGGCAACTCATGCTGTTGGAAGAGACAAAAAGGTATTCATGATGATGTCTCTGTAAAACTCTATCAAGTGGTCCCTCACTTTATTTCTATCACCAGGTAGTTTGTTTCAACTAGCATTTCTTTCTTTTTGTTTTTGATTTTCACCTTCCAATAGCCAATAACTGCCTGTGCACCCCAATTACAGATTGTTGGATCCATTTCACAAAGTGGTCAAATGCTGCTATGTTTTCATCATTAGCTTCAGTAGTTATTGTGTCCATCTGCATAAGAGTTGCTCTGATTGGATTTTCTTGTCTGCATGTAGATGTCATCCTCCCAGAGACAGCACCAGATAGATCTTCAAGATAGATCTGGGAGAGTTGAGAACAACAGATGTCAATACCATTCCAGGCACCCCCTGAAATAGCTGATCTCCGTATAACCAGAGTGCCCCACAGAAGCAGGGTTGGTGAGGCTCCACCCACATATTCTGGACATGCTATCTGGACAGGTCAGTACTGGAAAAGAAGGCTTTGCTTGGCAAAATACAGGGACAGTGAAAAGGAACAAGACCACCAACAAAATGGGCTGACCCAGTGACCAGATCAATGGGCGCGAATCCAAGAAGAATTCTGAGGCTGGCACAGGACAAGACAATGCTTTGTTCTGCTGCTCACTTGGTCAGGATGAGTCAGCCGTGACCAGACAGCGCACAGCAACATAAGCAGCATGACGGCTGTGTGGACGGACATGCGGGCGGCATAGGCATGGAAGGGGGGTGGACGCATACTCATGAATGTCCATAAACTTGACAGAGGATATTTGTACACGTGTATTTGCCTTTAATGCAAAATACCCATGAATGTGGTGAAATGTTGGGGGAGGGGCAAGGGAGTGCTCTGAAAACTTTCTAAAACTAAACCAGTGGTTCTCAACCTGTGAGTCACAGCCTCTTTGGGGTTCAAATGACCCTTTCACAGGGGTCGTCTGATTCATAACAGTAGCAAAATGACAACGATGAAGTCAGCAACAAAAACAATTTTATGGTTAGGGAGTCACCATAACATGAGGAACTATATATATATTTTCTATTTTTTCAAATCATTTTATTGGGGGCTCATGCAACTTTTATCACAATCAATACATACAGCTATTGCATGTGAAGCACATTTGTACATTTGTTGCCATGAAGAACTATATTAAAGGGTCATGGCATGAGGACTGGGTGCTGATCTTGGGAATTGAGACACCACTCCTCTATCCATCTTCAGTCAGGTTTGCCCACATGCAGATACACCCACATATGAGTACCCAGCATGATGACATCATTGCGTCAACCCCATCACATGCACCTGTACAAAAACAGCTATATGTGACAGGATTGGCACCATATATACTTATGCTAACCAGTCACACATGTGGAGAAAGCAGCTACTGTGCAGAGAGAAGCTACTGTGCTGAAAGCAGCAGTATTAAGGATACATTTCATGAATTATAATTACACATTGTTTTTGTGATTAATCACTATGCTTTAATTATATTTAATTTGTAACAATGAAAATACAGCCTGCACATCAGATATTTATATTATAACTCATAATAGTAGCAAAGTTACACTTAAGAAGTAGCAACAAATAATTTTTTATGGTTGGGGGTCACCACAACATGAGGAACTGCATGAAAGGGGCCCAGCATTGGGAAGGTGGAGAACCACTGCCACAGAGTCTCACATGGCTTGCACCGTGGGAACTGCTTCCAAGTCAGCTGGGCACTAAAATAGCAACTGGAACTAGCAGGGTCCCAGCCTGGGAAAGGGAGGCCTATCAATGAGTCTCCGTCCAGGTTCACAGAGCAGTGCAAGACACAGTTCCTCTGTCCAACTAATTTTGAGCGTGACAGGCATCGTACTGCCAATTCCAAGTTCAGCGGCTCAAACCCACCAGCTGCTCCACTGTAGGCGTCTGTGTCTGTGTTTGTAAAGACGCAGAGCCTTGAAAAATCTCTCATGCACTTCTACTCTATCCCACAGGGCCTCCGCAAGTCAGAAGGGATTCCTGTATTCCTGCACGCTGCTCTCTGCTCTGATGGGCAGGGCTGTTAGCACCGTGCATGGACACAGTACACAGCGGGGTGATCAAGGGCTGGTTGCGCGGCAGTCTAGGGACCAGCCAGCAGCTGGTTCAAGGACCCATGCCTGGAGCCACGGCTTGAGCATTTAATCTGAAAGAAGAGTGCCTCCATGGCTTTGCTCTGTTTCCAACGTTAAGGAAGGAATGTGACCTTCCCTTGGGGAGGTTCTCAGTACTTCGCCAAGACTTGGATAAGAGATGAGGACCTCAACTCGGATCCCCTCTTGAGTGTTTTTGGAGGAAACTGCATTAACACTGGTTATAGAATTAAAAATAATCACCCCTGGGAACTAGAGCTGTCTTCCTCCAAAAGTGACCCAAGCAGGTATGAACACCATCACCTGCATGGCTCATTGTCATAGTGTCCGACTGGGCTGGCAAGTAGGGCTGGGGGCTAGCATGTTACTGTCATGCTCGAAACCCAGTGTTCCAAATCACCCATGGTGGATGGTTATAACAATGTATCTTAATCCAGAGGAACACGGATCAGAAAGGCTGGGCGATCACTTTCTTCAAATTAGTGCATGAAATCTGCACGGATTACAACAGGTTCTTGTCCCAAGGACCTCTCTCCTAGGCCGGAAGCCATCCACACTCACTTGAGCATATCCCATGGTGGCCGGACCTGGGTGATGTTTCCTGGCATTCATGAGCACCAGCTCCAGAACAGGCAGACCCTTTCCACCGCGTATCCGCAGCACTGGGGAGAGCACGCTCCACCGGCTTGCGCTCAGGCGAGGCGGGGCGGGAAGGAAGGGCGTGGACACGGACCACACAGGGAGGAAGTGGGAGCGGACTGAGACCCGGGACCACGGCAATCAGTATGTAGGATCATCGCATGGAAAACCGACAGCTCTGTCTACATTTACTACAACCACAGGAAAGGGTTTTAAAACGCTGAGAAAATGTGACCCTTTCTCGACCAAGACACTCCTGCTAGAGACTTCAGTTACAAGAGGGACATTTGTGCCAGTGCCCCAAGGAGGTTGATAGAATGATGACCAGAGGGGCGGAGTCACGGGGAGATGCCCACAGCTGTGTCCGGCCATGAGTACCACCGGGCCAGGCTACCCTGTCCTCTCACGGAACTCAGGGCTCCGCAGGGGGTGGGGGAAGTGCGGGGGTGGGGGGAGGAGGTTCGGGGCATCCGAACAAAGGTACCGTAGCTCACCCCCGGTCCCCCGGGGCGGATGGGAGCACTCTGAGCCCGCACTGATGTCTCACGTCTGGGAGTGTGGGGCCCAGAGTTCCCACCCCAGTGCACCAACTGGAAGGCCCACACCACCCTCTCTGCAGCACTCCCAGAGAGGTACGTCTCTGTCCTACAGGGTGTCTCTGAGCAGCATCACGTGGAGGGCAGTGAGTGTGATTTGGTGAGGTTTCCCAGCGCTTTATGTCTCAAAGGGAATGACCTCTCTTTCCAGCTGGGGACTCCCAGGGCAGCTCTCCTTCCTGAGAAGGTAGCTCAGTTTTGTCTCAGCACTAGTCAGAGATTTCAGGAGAGCTTCATGTGGGACCTGGAGGGGAAGGAAGATGGAGACTGTACCACCCCTCAGTCTAATGTATAGTCTCCTCATAATCAGAGTGAGATTCAGATGCTTCCTCGAGTCACAGTCCTAGGGTGGCACCCGCAGTTGCCCTCAGCTGCTGACGAGAGGCTGCAGTTCCAGTCTGCCCCACGGCTCCCCCAAGAGCACTCGGAGAGCTGCTTGTGCAAGATCCCAAGGACAACCTTGAGGAGCTGCTCTGCGCGAAGAGCTGCCCAGTGCCCTGCATTGCGTCTCAGGCACTGGGATTTGCTAGCTGGTAAGGGCCGTGCTTGCTTTTTACACAGTCCTAAAGCCATGATCAAAGTGCTTGCACCTTACTTTAATGTCATGTATGAAGGCATGTCAAAAAGCATTTGCTATTCAAAGTGTGGCACAGAAACCAGAGGATGCCAGGCTATCAGAAGGAATAGGGCCTGGGGTCTTAAAGACTTGTCTTAAAAGCAATCATCTAAGTGAGGTGTCAATTAACTCCACATAGAAGAAGCACATCAGCCTGTGTGATCTAAGGGTTGTAATAATAAAATCAAAATATGAAGGAGAGATGAGCATGAGAACTTAAATTGTGAACACCTGGTTTACAAAAGGTAATGGGTGACAGTGGAAGCCCCAAACCCATTTGCAGGCTCCACACGTGGGTTAAGCGATGAACCCCCACTGATCAGAGTTGGCAGTGGGCATAGCCTTGTTATCAGAGTGTTATACAGTTGCTGGTAGCAGCTATAGGCTAACGTGTAATAGGTTATCATTTGATCTCCCCTTTGACCTATTTTAAAGCAGTTTAAGCATTGTTGTTGCTGTTGTTTTAAAACAATCAAAGGGGAGATGCATGTGGATCAAGCCTCTGGTGAGTCCTCTGACCACAGACCGGAGATGTGAACAGCCCTGCGATCATGCAGAAGACTTCCCATAGTGGATTGCTGCAGATGCAGTTAGGGAAAAAGGTATTATTTGATTTGATTTTGATCCATTTTTAAATTGTTATAGTCTAATATCTCTTGCTTTCATTTCGATTTAGGCTTTTATATGTTTTACTTTGTTATTGTTGTTAGCTTTTAAAAATGATTTGCTGTATATGAAATCCAGGATTGATAAGCCTCTAGAGACTGGATGAAAGAACGGTTCCTTGGGGGTGGGATGGGGAGGTTCAAGGGAAATGAGAAGCTAATTCTGGTGAGTACAAGAACAAAGAAAATGTTCTAAAACTGATTGTTATGATGATCACACAACTCTTCTTCATGAAGTTGAACTACTGAATTGCATGATATATGAATTATATGCCAATAAAATGGTTAAAACATTGCTATGGGGGATTCCGTTCATACACACCTGGGTTCATTCCAAAGGAAACACATTGGAGCAGTGGAGAGCTGCAGACAAGTCCTCCACAGACAGTGCCTGTCTGTCTGCCAGGACGTCTGGAAACAGAGGCCTCCTCAGCACAGCGCTCCCATCCTCTCTGCTGGACCAGGACATCCCATGCAGGGAGGTCAGCGCACAACGTGGCGACTGCCTTCTGAGATGCCCAGGGTGATCCTGGCAGAAAGGTCGTGACTGTGAGGAAGATGATTTGAGCCGCAGAAAAGTTGAATGGGGGGAGGGGAGAATCCAGAGGATCTGGTGAGAAGAATACTTTTCTGTCCTGTCCACACCCCTTCCTGAGTCCGCAGGGCTGTCTACTGAGAAGTTCATCAGGAACCATCTCAGCCTGTACAGTCTTCAGCCCAGGTCTCACCCCTTCAGATGTTCCCCAAACTCAGAGACCATTTCTAAAGAGTACAACTAGAGTCCTTCCAGGATGCCAAAATTTACTACTGTGCCCCCCCCCCCCATCCTTCCCTTGCTCTGTGTGTAAGATGGAAGCCACACCTTCAAAAGTGTCCAGCCCTCTTACTGGAGAGGTTACAAAACAATCGCTTCACATGCTGACAGTTTTGTTAAATAAATGATCTACTCTTTCTCAACCATACATTTTTGACCGAGGCTGTGTAAAATCCCACTGTCTGCCCCCTCCTCCCAAGCTGGCTGCCTGGAAAGACCCTCAAGATTAGTGATCGTCAATCTTTCTAATGCTGCGACTCTTTAGTACAGTTCCTCAACTTGTGGGGATCCCTCAACCATACAATTATTTGTGTTGCTACTTCATAACAGTCATTTTGCTACTGTTATGAACCACGTGACCCCTGTGAAAGGGTTCTTTGGCTCCCAAAGGGTCAGGACCCACAGGTTGAGAATCGCAGCTCTTTACTTACCATGACATCAGCCCAAGGCACAGAGGCTCTCATTCACCTGACTGCTTAGAGAAAGAAAGTTTCATGGTCCCAGGTGGAAATAGCAGGTGATAGCACATAAGTAACCATAGTCATGAGCATCTGCCATCTAAAAGAAAAAGGCTACTGAGGGTTTGCTTAAAAGTCATTTTATGGGACACGTTTTTTCCCAGGAAGGTGAGGGATGTGAAGGAAGCAGATCCAGTCCCCAAACAAATTTAATCCCCTAATGAGTGTCTTAACACAAAAGATGTAACAACGGAGCAAACACATTATTGCACATATGTGAAATGATGACACACTTGTTACAGCTAAAATGGCTGAAACAAGCCAACTTAACCCTCAGACCTCACATGGCCTCAGTGCCACCCCAAATCTGGGAAACCCACTGCTGTGGCCCCATGAACTGCACAACAAGGCACAGACTGCACCCGCCCCACTATATTTGAGTCCATTGCTGCTGCAGCTGCTGTGTCAGTCCACTTCTGGGGGCTCTTTCAAGTCTCTACTTTACCAAGTCTAAGGGACTCTCTCCTGAGAATATGTCCATGGTTCTTGAGAAGAAACCTCCTAATTTTCAAAAGAACATTCTGGCTGTATTTCTTTTAAGATAGAATTTTTTTGTTCTTCTGGTAGTTCATGGAAATTTTAGTTTTCTTCCTCAACACCTTGTTCCAGACTCCTCTCCTTTTTTGGTCTTCCTGATTCAGTGTCCAACTTAGAGACATCACCAGTGTTGATAGCAAAGCAGAATCCATAGTTCAAAATCCCTGGCCTCCCTGATGAGTCCCATCAATGACCTCAGAAGGAAAACCATCCCCACCTAGCACTCACTCCTTCAGGAAGTTGTCATCAGCCATCAAATGACACATCGCATTGGGGAAATCTGCTGTAGAAATCTCTTTAACGTGTTGAAGAACAAGAATGTCACTTTGAGGACTAAGGTGTGCCTGACCCCCCAAGCTATGGTATTTTCTGTCACCTAATATGCATGTAAAAATTATGTACAGATATATTTTATGCCTTTTTATTACAAGTCTTGTACTCGATGATGTTTGCCATGATAGCATGTTCTACTTATTCTGCAAATTATGCAGTATAAAGAGATCGTTTAAGGAAAATCACTTAGTGCAATAATTATTGTAGTTAAGAGATATAGCCTTTATTCCTATGTACATATATTTATATGGCAATACACTACTCTTACCGTCCTGCAAAACAAAACACATTGTTCTAACAAATTGGATATCTGAGATCCTCACCCTCCCGACACATCACTGAAGACAAAATGGGTGATGAGCAAACGTGGTGAAGAAGGCAGATGGTGCCCGGCTACTAAAAGATATAGTGTGCTTCAAGTGAAACAAGTGACCATCCAGCAGAGAATCAACAAGTCCTCATGGAAGAACCACACCAGCCTGTGTGAGCATGAGGTCTCATCAGGACCAGAAAACGAGCCTCAGAAGACCCATAATAATCAAGCAAACAAAATCATATGGTTAAGGATGAGGGGGATCAGAGCAGAGACCCAAAGCCCATCTGTAGACAATGGAACAACCCCCACAGAGGGGTCACAGGGAAGGGATGAATAACCAGGGTGTAGTAAAGCACCAATGAAACACACACAATTCCTCTGGTTCCTTGAGGCTTCCTCATCCCCACCACCATGACCCCATTGCTGTCTCTCACCTCAGACTAGACAGGAGCATGTACTCAATCATAGATAAGAGAAGAGGTTGGGACACACACAACCCAGGAGCAGGGATGGGAAGAGAGATACCAGATGGGAAGGGTGAAGGGTGGGGAGGAAGGGAAGAAAGGGAAATGATCTACACACAACCATCCCCCCTCCAGGGCAAAGGACAATGGAAACTATGGGGGAAGGAAGACCATGGTCGGTGTGAGACAAGGAAATAATAATTTATAATCTACCAAGGGGTCAGGAGGGGGGAGGAAGAGGAGCTAATACCAAGGGCTCAATAGAAAATAACTCTCTAGAACAGAATGATAGCAACATGTGTACAAATAGGCCTGATACAATTGATGTATGGATTGTAATAAACTTTGTAAAAGCTCTCAATAGAGTGATTTTTAAAAAAGAAAATAAGAGATGTATCCAATATTAAAATTTTATAATTTTCAACAACAAAAAAACCCAAAACAAAACAAAATGAAAAATCACCACCATCACCAACAAAAGAAAAAATTGAACACAGAATAAGGAAAACCAAAGAAGGATCAATGCATCTGAATTATGGTGTGGGCAAAGAATGTTGAAGGTTTCGATATTTTCTTAAAGCCCCAGGGACTGCCAAAAGAGCAAACCCATCTGTCTTAGAAGTAGAGCCAGGCTGCCTGTTAGCGGGCAAGAGGGTGAGACGTGCTATCAGCAGAGACCAGTCCCTGCGCTTGGAGAGCAGAGGAAGAGCCTGCCCTCCGGGACTGACAGAGCAGTGGTGAGGATGGCCAGGACTGGAGTGTCTCCCTCTGCTGTGCATCTGTCCGTCACTGAGGAGGAACTGACTTGAGTTCACTTAGCAACAGCAGCATATGTCATATATGTGCATGTGTGTATGTCAATAATGTGTAATGTTGTGAGAGAACATTGTAAATTATATATATGTGAAATGTATGCATGTCTAGAACAGAAATGAAGTCTCTTGTCATACAGTTTATTTCAGTTTTTTATGAACTCAATTTTTCTGAGACTGTAAATGCATTTTTTTTGGCATCACTGCCCTCAGGTGGTGGGAGTAGGAGGCCCAGCCTGTGCTCCGTGGAGCTGGAATTGAACCTCCATGCCAGTGGGCCGCAGTCCCGCGCACAACCACTACGCCACCGGGACTCAACCCTGTGAATACATTTTTATGGGAGAAAGAAGTTTCATGTTTTTCCCATGAAACATCTGGTGCATTCGAACCAGTAATCTTTTGATTAGCAGCCCAATATGTAAGTCCACAGCACCCCGAAAACAGTTTCTTTCTTTGCACTATTTGGTTTCCAGACATCATTTTTGCATCTTTCAGCCCTCTCAGCGGGGGTGCCCTTGCTGCCCTCAGTGAGATTGGTGTGGCTGTCTGTCTGTTCCTGGGGATTGATCCCCCCAAACCACACTGCTATCCAGTCCTTGCCCACTCAGAGCTGCACCCCTGCGTTTCTGACACTGTAACCCCGTACCAGAGTAGAAAGCCCTGCTCTCTCCCAGGAGCAGCGGGTGGTTTGGGGCTGCTGACATGTGGGTCGCTGCCGAGCGTGTAACCCCGGCCATCAGGGCTCCCTGGGGTCAGTATGCCTTATGGGCCCTCGTCCCAGGCAGTGCAGAAATGAGGTCCGGGTTTCAGGACACTGCTCAGTACTGTGTGCACAGACAGGGCCTGGAGTCTGCCACCGCAGGGCACGAGCATGTGTCCCGCAGGTCCCTTCAGACCAGCCCGAGGGAAACGACCATGAACCGCCCACAAGGGTCTCCTTGGGCAGAAGACCCGCCTTTACATAGGAGAAATAATACAAGTCTGAACACGCCTCCTCCTGTGAAATGTCTCCATTGATTGGATTGAAAAGAGCCAGTCTCCCTCAGCCCCAAGCAAGGTGAGCTCCAGAAATTGACTGGAAATAAATGCCCAATGATTTGTAAGGACATTCACCAACAAAATGGCTTCTCAAATCTCCAGATCATCTGTGCCTCGCCCAGAAAACCCAGCGTCCCTCAGAGTAGGACAAGTAGATTCCTTGGCAGTGCCCTTCGTTGGGGGGCGGGGGGGGGAGGGGCAGAGGAGGGCGGGAAGTTCTCTGAAACACCTATCTTCGAAGGAAGCTTTAATTTTGCCCATGCTAATGTGAGGCGCCTCCGTCATGGCATGGCACAATTCTGACCCAGCGACCGCAGAGACGACAGAACAAACTCGGGCTCCTCTCTCTCCGTCCTCACCACCGCCCTATGTCTGAGCCTGCTGCTGTCGTGCAGTGCTCAGTCTTTCTCCTTCTTTTTCCCAACCCTCTCACTGACTGAACACTGCGCCTTTCCAGGGACAGAATGCGCCTGATCCCACGACCAAGGAGCAGGAGGCAGACCAGAGCACCCTGAACTCTACGGTGCTTTCCTGGCTGCAGGAAAGAGGTGCTTGTCCTTCTGGAAGTTGATGGTGCTTCCGGCATTCTTCACCAACACTGTAGCTCAAAGGCACTTACTCTCTCTTTGACTTTCTTGTTCCCTGTCCAGTTTTCACCTGCACAGGAGGCAATAGAACATATCCCGGTTGGTCAGGTGACCCTTCGTTCCCAAAATGACATCTCGGCTTTGAACACGTCTGTTGGTGGTGGTGGGTACTGTCCTTTCCTATTCTCACTCAGAGTGACCGTGAGTGTATCCAGCAAAATGTCTCATGCGTGGCTGTGGGCGACACTCTTGAATCAGATGATTATGTACATTGTTTCTTTCAGCAAATATTATCTTTTTTTCACAGGATTTGTTACAAAATTTAAGAAAGTATACTTGGCAGAGAACCTCTGTTAACTGTTCTAGACAAATATCAAAATAGGAAATGTGACTTTTTGTTTGTTGGGGTCTCTGTCACATGTCACCCACTTTCACAGGTGAGCTGTGCTTTAGGTGAGGTGCCCAGACACCACCACAGCCCAGCATGGAACAGCCTCTACTCTCCATGCTCATTGTTTGATCTTCATTGTTTGAAAACGCTCCTTGTTAATACTAAAAAATGCCCAAACTTTTACCACAGACTCTACTCATACTATAAATAAGCATTTCTGCAAAATCCCTCAGTTCTCAGCTTCCCATTGTAATTCCTAGGGATGGTAGATGATTATTTATATGTCTGGAGGCAGGCGTCTGATGGATTAATTCCTATAATCCATCATTTTCTTTTCTCCCCTTCTGTATTATTTTTTAACTTTTGTGGCAGGAATTCTGGTGCTAAATTTTAGAAAAGGCATGCTCTCATGGCAATATGTTCTATTACCTGCATGCGGGTGCCAGTATTACCACGTTCTCAGGATACCTGGACCCCTTTCAATGCAATGTGGCCCTTCCCTCTGACAGTTACTCATGTTTATAAGAGTTGATGAGATGATATTTCAAAACAAGTGACAGCAGATCTTTCATTTCTATGATGAATAAAAGGTAGCATCATGTGTCACCTGTGAGACCAACCTTGCGTCACTGACCGAGAAGAGAACTCTTTGGCAATGTGAGAGATGATCCAGGGGACAGAGCTCACATGGCAAGCTTCTCTTGGGAAGGAAGGCACATGGCCTTAGCTTGCTTCCAGGACAGCTGACGTGGAAGACCTTACGTGAGCTAGGCAGGCTATCACACACAAGCACAAAAAGCAAGTACAGGGGTGAGTGTGAGCTGAAAGTCACCTCTTTGGCTTTTTTAGGCAGATGTGGTTTGTATGTCGTCAGTCTGACAATCTGATGTCACAGTGCACGCTCCTGTGTTTCAGAGGCCCTGACCAGCCTCCTGGTTCTGTCCAAGCAGGGACACCTGTTTGGAAATCCAGAAGCCTCTGAGGGGACATGCTGACAAACCTTTGGTAAGCCCTCATCTGACAGCTAGATGTGGAATGCTCGTTAGCTGCAGAATCCCTTCCTCTGTTTATACGCCAATTGTCAGGTTTGGCTTTGTTTTGAAGGTATTCTTTGTCTTATTGCAGTTGTTAGTGCAGCATATAAAGTTTTACTTGTGTGGGATATACTCTTCTCTTATTGTAATTTTTGTTATGTGAAAGAATTTATTTGGGGAATGTACTTTTTCAACTTTTTCCCAGAGAATTGGGTCAGAGTTTGCAAAGAAATTCAGTGGCTGTTCAAGAAGTCATGTGGACTTTGTGCCCCAACCCTGATTCCAATCCCCACTCTGTGATGTCATGTGCCTCCCTCTGCTTCCATTTGTCCTTCTTTCCTAACCCTGCTGAACTTGGACCTTGGGTAAACATTGCCCTTTGCATTATAAATGGCCCATAGTTCTAAGTGCCTCCTTGGGGGTGTGGCCTTCTCATAAGGAGGTCCCGGGAGCCTCCTTTCTCTCTACGACTCTGTCTGCGGGGACTTGGGTGGGCACCTTGAGAGTTCTGGTTCCCAGCCATGTTTCTACCGGCCTTGGATCCACACATCTCTGCACCTACAGGCCACGAGATGTCTACATGCTGAATCATTGCATGTGACTACATGGTTGTGAAGAGGGACTTTCAGACGAGGACAGAACTTATGGACTGGAGTTGCTGCATTAGTCCGAGTAGACGAGAGAAACATTCAGAGACACTCACGTGTGTATAAGAGAGAGCTTTATATAAATGAGCAGTTGAATATTGAGAAAACATCCCAGTCCAGTTCAGATCAAGCCCAAGTGTGATAATATCCCATCTGTCAGATACAATCTATAAATTCCTCTCAGACTCATGAAACACATGAATGATGCTGAATGTAGGAAGATCACAGACCAGTGGAAGGTCTTGTGGACCGAGTGGCAGTGTAAACATCTCAGCATTGGCAGGAGTCTCCATGTGGCTTCTCCAGTTCTGAGGCTCTGCTGCCATCAGCCTGTCTCCATGTGGCTTGTCAGTAAGACTGAGCATGTGTCCCACCTCCAGTGAGCTGTTTATCTCCTTCATGAGTCCAAATAAGGTCATCAAGCTGGGACATGATTGATGGGCTAAACTCCACCCCTTGACTCTTAGTACTCAAATTGACAACAGATTATGTAAACTACCATAGTTGGAGTGGCTGGGACACTTTTTGCTCTAAGATTACTTATTGATACAAAGCTCTTTCTAATACAGCTGAGTGCCACTGGATTCCCTTCTCGAGCCAACCTAGCCTAAAACAGAGGCATCAAAAGGAGGTGAAAAGATTACAGAGATTTACTGTACAAAAAGAACTGGCCAACATTCACCCTTTCCAAGAGGAAACATATAAGCAAGAACCAATAATACTGAAGGAAGACGTCCAAGCTGCACTGAAAACATTAGCCCAAATCAAGGCTCTAGGGACTAATGGAAAACCCCTTCAAATGCTTCAGCAAGCTGGTGAAGCACTGGTAGCATTCATTTGTCCCTACCAGGAAATTTGGAAGACAGCTACTTGGTAAACTGGGGAAAAAATTCCATATTGTTACCCATTCCAAAAAAAGGTAACCCAACAGAATATTTAATCTACCCAGACCAAAACAAGCAATACCACTGATTTCACATGAATGGTTTTGCTGAAGATCATCCAACAATGGTTACAGCAGTACATTGACAGAGAGCTGCCGGAGGTTCAGACCAGATTCAGAAGAGGACATGCAACAAGGGATATCATTGTTCATGTCAGATAAATACTGGCTCAAAGCAGAGGTTGCCAGAAAGATGTGGACTTGTGTTTCGTTGACTATGTCGAGGCATTCGACTATGTGGAGCACCACAAATAGTGGATCACCTTGAGAAGACTGGGAATCCTGAAGCACTGTCTTGTGCTCTTGCAGTATGTGGAAGGTAATCAACACCAAGGCTTCACAATGGGCTCAATCACAAGAGAAATTGCTGGCAGTGTACAAGCCCAGGCAGTGTTTCCTTCTGTGTCCACAGGGTCATTATGAGTTGATGGCACTTAACAATGGCAACATTGTTTGCCTCAAAATTTTGTCTTCGAGTGAACTTCGTTCCAGCCTAGAGAGTGAGTAAGGGTCATAACCATGTGGCTTGGGGGTCCTGTATATGATTTTGAGTTTTGTTTTACATTTTCTTCCCACTCTACCCAAGACTTTTCTAATGCATTTGCAGTGGTGACTGGGTGCTATCTAGTTCTGGTATCCAGGACTGAGACTGGGGTTCCTCTGGTCTATTAATGTTGTGGAGTAATTCTTTTCTTGTGTGTGACTGTCATCGCTCTTCTTTGCTCTGGACCAGGAGTTGCACTTTAGGTGGTTTTTAAGAGCCCAGTCACTGCTCCCTGGATTCGGCTCGTAAAGCAATGTCTTTCTGGACTATGATGTGCTAAGTGACCTTCATTTGACCAGAGAGTATAGTCCTGCGTCCCCAAAGCCAGAAATTCAATGAAAGAATTTGAAAGTTAATAAGCAGTTGGAAAGCAATTGTTGGAAGATGCTTTCAAATTTCTTCACATTGCAAAACTCTTAGAAGGCCAATGGCAAATTGGCACAGCTCAGCTCCGCCTCTCGATGTCTAGGGGGAGAGAGAAACCGCTCTGTGTGGCTGCAACCCCCAGGCCTTAGTTCTCAACTCAAGGAAGTGAAAAACTGTAAAAGCCACACCATTCGTTTCATTTTCCAAGAATATGTGAGCACTCACCAATTTACTCTTCACATTTATCAAAACCATTCTAAATTTGAGCATGTGCAAAGCCACCAAATCTGTCACCAAACACTAAACATGAAGGCTTTTTTGGACCAGAGCTCGTTTAGTTCACCTGGAAGGAATTGTCTTTATTATCCACAATCGATTGCACCAGTTCTGCTGCAATAGCCTTACCTGTGTGAAGGGGAAGGAAATCTAATTGTGTATCCCAATAACAAAAACCTCCTTGGATCAGCAGCAATATTTGAAAAAGCACCTCTGATTTTTCTTCTTGAGTCAAAATTTCCCAAGGTGATCTGAGCTGCATGGCTCCCGCATCTCATACAGAAATCTTTGCAGCAGCACAACGCACCACTCAGAGTTGGACGACTGGTTGGCGGGAGCCCAGAAGAGAAATGCCACCAGGACCTTCTCCTGCTACAGCACTCAAGACCATCTCTGCTGCCCACTCCCTCGTGCTCGGCATCTCAGGAAGGGGATGTGGGGAAAGACAAGAACTGGAGGGATATTCTCAGACATTGTGGCAGTCACCTAATCTGGTGTCAATTTGAGGACTAAAAATGTAGAGATGGAGTCTAGTCTGTCACTCTGGAGATAGTCAATGATAGTCAATGTGTGGGCATGGCCTTCTCCTCAGGGAATTCTGGGAAATCTGGTACTTTCATATAGGAAGCAGGAGACACTCTTTCACTTCCTTGGAGACACTCGACTGACCAGGCTGGCTCCCTGCGAGACAACCCTGAGGAGAAGCCACATGAACCTACCCTGATGCGGCCAGAAACCGGGACCTAGAGAAGCCACATGGAGACCCCTGCCAGCACTGAGATGCTTACAACACCCCTGGATCCAAAGACTTTCCACCCACTGGCTTGTGGTTGTTCTGCACTTGGCAGCATTGCATGTGTTTCATGAGTCTGAAGAGGACTTTTAGATTGGTATCAGACATATGGGCTAATATCGGACTTATGACCTTGGGCAGGACTGGGTTGGGATATTTTTCTCAATGTTCACTTGTTCTTGTATATAAACCTCTCCCTTCTATAATTATGCATGCTTTTGAATTATCTTTCCCTAGTCTACCTAAAGTAACACAAACGTTCTCAGGGATGAAGCAGGGGTGAGCCACAGCCTTTGAAAAGTGCTTCAGAGGTGAGTTTTTCTGAGTTATAGGAAATGTGACTTCCCACAGCAGGAGACGAGTCCCTGGTGGGCAGCTCAGGGCAAGGTCAGCAGGAGAAGGGTGACTCTTTAACTCTGGACTCCTATAAAGCATTTCCATCTGGGAAATCACAGGGGCAGTTCTCCTGTGGACTCCAGATTGGACTCCGGGACGTGAGCTGGGCTTCAGTTTGGGTGGGCGGAAGAAAGCCAAGGGCATGCATTGACATCTATTGCCTTAGAATCACAGCAACTTGTCCTGACCCCCAGTGAGGGTCTGCGTACCTGTATACACATACCTCTGTGTGACCCCAGGATGACCTGCCTTTTCCCAAGCCAGAATTCACAAGTCTGAAGTTTCCCTCCGAGACTCTCTGGGCTAAAAATGAGCCCACATGCAAACAACTGTTTCCAGAAGTGGCTAGGTGACTGCCACCTTCTGGTACTTCTTCCTAAGGGTCACATTAGCCAGAGAAAGTCACATAACTCATAGTATCAGCGTGTGCAGCTCAGCTAGCGTGGACCAAGCCTTGGTATGTGCAGAGCACTTACATGTGCCGAGCATCCCACGTGTGCATGGAGAGAGGGATGCACAGAGACCATGAGGATGGAGCTTCAGGGCAGCCAACCAGGAGAAGCAAACACACCCTTGACTAGATGCCCGGGAAAAGAGAGAACAGAGGACACATTGTCCCAGGAGCCTGGGGCTCGTGGACAGACTGAGTAGGTTTGGCAACATTAAGTTAACAAAGGGCAAAAAAATGCACTCTGTTTGTCTGTCTCTCTGTGCGTTTTACTGCTGCAGTTGGGACTAAGTCAATACCATGTCCCAAATGAACACTGCATTATAAATCTGTGTCAACATAATCAAAAATCGAGAACAAGTTGAAGTTGATATTCAGGCAGACCAATTTGCCTGAGGAGGGCAAAGACACAATATTCCATTAAGCAGCAACTGCTCAGCCGTGGGTATGAGTGTCCTGTGCTTGGTGAGGCTGACAAGAGACACAGCTGTCAGAGGAGGGACGATTGGGACAACAGGCAGGGAGATAAGTATGATGGTGACTAAAGGGAGAGGAAGGATGGGAACGGGAGAACTTGTTAAAGACAAAATTAAGATCCAGCATCTCTGTGGAAATATTCAGTAAATCACAAACAATAACAAAAACCAAGCACAGTATAGGGCAGTGGTTCTCAACCTTCTTAAGGCCACGGCCCTTTCATACAGTTCCTCAAGTTGTGGTGACCTCCATAACTGTAATTTTGCTACTCTTCTGAATTGGGCGACCCCTGTGAAAAAGGTTGCTTGATTTCTAAAGGGTCATGACCCACAGGTTGAGAACCACTGAGTAGGGGCTCTGATTCTCCCCAGAGTTGATAATCCGAATATAATGTCAGACTCTCTAAAAACTTAACTGGTCATAGCCTACTGTTGACAGAAAGCCTCACCAGTAACAAAGGACAGCTACAGGGACAAAGGACAAAGGACAGCCCTGGACTCACTGACGATGAGATGGCACCAGGATCCTGCCCTGGCCTCAGTCTGCACTGCAAGTCAGCAAGAAGCAATGCAGGCTGTCCTGCCGGGCCAGGCTTTCCCCAGCTCCTCACAAGTGGGTCCAGCGTCAGCATGGCCCGGTCTATGGGTCCCAGGTGACAATGGAAGCCTCTAGTCTCATACTAAACACAGTGAAAAGTATGCAAGGCCAGCAAGAGGTCACTGCTTACTGCAGCACACAAGTTCCTGGAGAGATGCATAGCTGACACTAGGATGTTTCCTGTGCATGGGTAATTGTATATTTTTATTTATTTATTTTTAAATCATTTTTTCAATCTGGGGCTCTTATAGCTCTTATAATATTCCATACATCAGTCATATCAAATATATTTGTATATATGCTACCATCATCATTTCCAAAGCATTTTCTTTTTGAGTCCTTGGTTTAAAGTGACCAGATTTTAAGTGGGACACCATTGACCAGGGGGAGGGTGGGGTTCTTGATTAAAAATGGGGTCTATATGGAGCAACAAAAATGTTTACAAAATGCAAAAATAGTATTGTAATATATTTATTTAGTTTTAAAATGCCATGGGCAAATTGTTAAAAAGCAGGACTTCTGGTCACCTTTAGTTTTACCTCTCCCTCCCCAAGCCTCCTACCCTAGTAAATCCTTGATCAATTATACACAGTTATTGTTACTTCATGTATTACATGGTTCATTGTCTCTCTTCACCCATGTTTCTGTTATTCGTGCCCTTCAGGGGGCAGGGCTATACATCCCACCTTGTGATTGGGTTCCCTCTATATCCCCTTCCCCCCCAACCTGACCGCCCCCCAACCCTCATGATATGGCTACTCCCACTTCTGTTCCTGAGGGATTTATCTGTCCTGAATTCCATATGTAGAGAGCGCTTATCTGCACCAGTATGTGTTCTCCGGTCTAGTCAGATTTGTAAGGTAGAATTGGGTCATGCTAGTGAGGGTGGGGAAGCACTCGGAAACGAGAGGGATGATGTGTAATTCTTCAGTGCTATACTGCACCTTGGTTGAATCATCCCTTCCTTATAACCTTTCTGTGTGCGGGATATCCCATTGTCTATAGATAGGCTTTAGGTCTCCTCTCCAAACCCCTAGGTCACATTGATATAGTTATTTGTTTGGAATCTTCTGATTTCTGATACCTGATCCTGTGGACACCTCATGATCACACAGGCTGGTGTGCTTGTTTCATGACTTCTTTAAGCTGACACTTGTGATACTGAGCTCACGGCCACAGCCCTGGGAGGTGGCTCAGCAGTGATGACACAGGGCAGGGGGCACCTGCTGCAGATCATCTGCATAGTTATGAGGTAATGCTGTGCCTTTCTACTGTCTGCAGTCAATGCTGTACGTCCTTACCAATTTTAACTCTCTATAATAGACTTGTGCATAATTTATGGTACTATGGAATTCAATAGACTAGTATCTACTTATGTTTTATCCATTCATGACATACCTATTTTCTTATTTGTTTTAATATTTTCAGGATACATGGTTCATCTGTGAATTTTATGAAATGGTTGACCAGTGGGTGGAAATAGCTTCCAATCTTTTGATTTTTAAAAATCATGCATGCAAGTGGATCCAGACCATCCAAACCTGCATTGCGGGAGGGCCAACTGTAGAATCACAATTGGGGTCTTGACTTGAAAGTAGAACTCTCTCTTTCTGAGAGTGACAGTCTCATCTGTCACAGTTTGCAGACCTTCCACGGAGTCAGGCAGCCACATAGACAGATGGTTGTCAGGCAAGGAGAGGGTTTCGCAGAGCTCTTTTACATGCAGGCGTAGCTTAGGCTTGCCCTCGGGGTCCCTATGTGGCCTGGGTCATCACTCGAAACCTGGCTGGTGCTCATCGGCTGTGCTGGGTCTCCAGGGAGCCAAGAATCCCTTGGGAAAAGGCTACCCAGAGCCAACGTGGATGTCTAAATGAAGGCAGATCCGAGCAGAACACCTGCAGTCTCCTGTGGAACGTAGCTACCACCACTTAGAATCAGGAGGCAGCCAACCAGAATCATTCTGAACCAGCAGAGCTGACAATTCTACAGTTGGCCCATTTTGTGCCCTGGGTGGGGTCTTAAATGGAACTTGGCCTGCTGCGGTCGATTGTGTGTGCCCCCGCTGTGCCCAGCTGAGGAGACTCAGAGCACCTCACCCCTGCTGTCTTATGCTGCAAGCCTTTTAAGTCCTGCTAACAACAACCCCCCTCCCCCAAGACCATGCCTCACCCTGACTTCCTGAGGGGAGAGAGCATCGTTTCTCCCAGTACAATCACGTCTTTTCTAACTTCGAGCGGCCCCATGTACAATGGAAGGAAAGACCCCCGGCCTGCATCACCCAGACACATGTTAGCGTTTCTGAGTCCATTGATGCAGCCACTCTTAATCCGTCTCCTGGAAGATCCTCCTTTTTCCCACTGCCCCTCTACTCCACCAAGCAGGATTTCTTTCCTCAGGGACTGGTCTCTCTCGGTCAGCCCAGATCTCATCTTTCATTTTGCTCTTGCTAACAAACACCAGGGATCTGTGGGAATGCTGGCTCATTACCATGACCACCTGCTCCTCCCAGGGACCCACAGAGTAGAAAGTGGGGGAGCATGCGGAGTCACTGTGCCCAAAGAAAGTGATCTGCTTCAACCACGTCAGGGGAGAGAATATGATGAAGGACCGATGGTAATGAAGAAAGAACTCCAAGCTGTACTGAAGGCAATGGAGAAACCAAAGGATACAAGAATGGATAATGTGCCAATGGAGATGCAATAACATACAGATTAACACTAAGGGTGTTCACTGGTATCTGCCAAGAATTTTGGAAGAGAGGTACCTGCTCAGCCCAGTGGAAGAGATCCACTCTTTATTTCCATGACAAAGGAAGGTGATCCAATAGACTGAAGAAATTATAGAACAATATCAATTATATCATATGTAGTTCAATATTTATTGACATTAATTAAAACAAAAGTAGCAGTGTTAAAAGTAAAATCACAAGGAAGTACAATCACAAGGAATTTTAGACCAAATTTGGGAAAGAACATGGAACAAGGGACATCCTTGCTGATGTCAGATGGATCTTGGCTGAAAGCAGAGTACACCAGAATTATGCTTACTTGTATTTTATTGACAATGCCAAGACAACTCTGGAGAATGGGAGTATTTTAGAACACCGAATTGTTCCTGTTGGAACCTGTCTACAAACCAAAGGGCAACCATTCAAGCAGAAGCGATACTGCATTCCCTGCAGACACCAAGGAATGTGTGCACCATGCTGTATTCATCCATCAAACTTATTCAATGTCACTGCTGAATAAAAAACCCAAGAAAATGGATTTATAAACAAGAATGCAGCAGTAGGATTAGAGAGAGACTCATGAACAACCTGAGACATGCAGGTGACACAACCTTCCTTGCTGAAAACAGAGCACTGGAAGCATTTGCTGATGGAGAACAAAGACCACAATTGTCAGCAGGGATAGAGTCGATGTTGTATTTTGGTTTTGATGTTATGTTTTGGTTCTTTTGGACTTGTTATAATTCTCTTCAGCTTCCACTTGAACTTGCATAGAAGCAAGTGATGCTTGATTTTCTACAGTGGGTCCTGGCCCTTGTTTGGATGATGACTGAATTTCCACATCACCTCTTCCTTCAGATGTAGTCAAATTGACTCCTGTGTATTCCATCTGGTGAGTTCCACATTTAGTTGTCACTATGCTGTTGGAAAAGGTATTTGCCGTGAAGAAGTCCTTCGTCTTTCAAAACTCTACCATGTGATCTCCAGCTTCATGTCTCTCTTCAAGGCCACACTTTCCAGCTATTGTCCCTTCTTCTGTCTTCCCAACTTCTGCATTGCAATCACCAGTAATAATTGATGCATTTTGACTGCATGTTTTAACAACTTTGGATCGAAAAAAAAGATTGCGGAAAGTGTTCTTATCTTCATCCCTGGCTGAATAATTGAGGCGTGAGTTGGAACAACAGTTGCGCTCCTGTGAACAGTGATTACGCTTGCAGCTGCTAGCCATGAGGTGGGCACTTCCAAACCACCAGCTGCTCTTTGGGAGAGAGATGAGCTTTCTGCTCCTGGGAAGAGTCACAGTCTCAGGAGCCCATTCTCCAGGATACAGTGCAGCCATCTGCTCTTGTGTAGGCATCTGGATCTTTCCAGCGCCCGCCAGGGGGCGACATCGCCCACTCTGGGAAACCCCACTCTGCAGGGTCCACCAATGCAATGCCAATGCCAACAGACATTGTTTTGGAAGCAAAGGGCTTTGAGTGCATGTGCCTGTCAGCATGCCTTCTGGGTGCTGGTAGGATCCTTCACCATGTGCCTATGCTTGCCTTTCTCCTGGCATGTATTTGGAATTTCTCTCTAAACATGTGTGTTTCTTCCATGGGAAAGAGGCTGTCCTTAGAGAATATTTAATTAATAGAGGTGCCAACCTATTAGCTCCCCCATTTAAGACTTTGCCCTTTCAGGCAGTAAATGCTCCGTGGTAGACCTCATTTCCATACCAATTTTCTTAATGAGGTGTTAATGCCATTGGCTAGATGACACTATTAGAGGCCAGCTGCATTAAAGACACACAGGTTCCTGCTCACTCGAATGCAGCCAAAGTCACATTTCCAAAGGCATCTTGCTCTCAGAATTACCATGGATGAAACTGTCAGCACCTTGCCCTGGACTCAGACACAGGTGGGGAGGCTCCGCACATGCTTGGCTCCACCCCCACCCCATCCTCAGCCAATGAGTGAGCAGGTCAAGGCTAGAGCTTCTGAGGCCCGGGGTGTCCTACCTTCGTGACACCTCAGGCTTTCTGCAAGTGGGGACTTTCACAGCCTCACAATGGTTTCCTTTATTCCTGCTCATCCCAGCCCCACCCCTTGCAGGGTGTGTAATAAAGATGTGATGGGAGAAGCAAGGGGATTTATCTTTGTTAAACAAACATCTACCACACCCACCTATTGGAGGCTGCACGGCACCCTGAAATCACTATTCTTTGATGAAGAACTTTTTAAGCTGGCTTTCCATTTGTCTCAGATGTGCTGCTCTTTCTTGTCCATCGGGGTCTTCCACGTGTGGCCTTTTCTGCTCACTTCTCAGAGCTCAGCAGACTTTTCTGTGATGGCTGACCGACTTCCTCAGACCTGGCTTGCCTAGCTGCCACCACCACTCGAGGAATCTGGTCTTTTCTTTTCTGAAACTCATTGTCATCATTTTCATGATGTACTTATTTGGTGGGGAAAAAAAACCACCTACTGTGTACAGATCCTGAAGTCCAAAGGCATGCAGCAGAATTCCATCACTGCTGCCACCACCAGCCACTAAATGATCAGTCATTTCTCTAGATTGTATTGTGGTCTCATCACATGGTGATAAAGCATGGTGTTCTCATCACCCACATTTTAGAGAGAGCTTTTTCCCCAGAGGGAACCTCAACACTCTCCCACCTCCACTCCCCATTCAGCACTTCCAGAAGGTGCCCTTGGTCCTGGTGCGCTCCAGGACAGGACGCCCCTCAGCATGCCACACGGTCGGTAAGTCGGTCAGTCCATCCGGTTGTGCTGCCAATCCATGAGGTCAGTCTGTTGGAAACCATCCCACCCATCCACACCACTCATGTCCTGTAGTCCACTCAGAAACCTGCAGGGGCAGTTCTCCATCTCCTCTGCCTCCTGCCCATACACTGGTCATATCTGCTCACTCTGCGTGGAAATGGACATCTGACTCACTCCATGGTCACTTCTTCCTTACTTGCGAGGAGGAGGAGGAAGAGGAGGAGCAGGAGGAGGAGGGGGAGGAGGCCCGGCAGCAGCGGCAAAGGACCCTGTCTGCCCTTCTGATCTGATGATCTTGGTTGCTTTCTTTGGACAACACTGGTGATACTGAGCAGCCTCCTGGTTTGTCTGCTTCCTGTTCCAGCAGGGATCACTATGCTATGCCATGCCATCTACATGGCCTTCCTCTTGCCCTTCCACTCCTAATTTCTTTTTTTTTTTGGGGGGGGGGACATCACTGACCTCTGGTGGGAGTGGTTAGCCCAGTCTTGCTCCTGGAGAGCTGCTGTTGGATTTGAACCGCCAAGCCAGTGGGCCACAGTCCCACACTTGACCGCTATGTCACTGGGCCTCTGGCCCCACTCCTAACTTCTTGAGTGGCTTCCTGATTCCCTTTTAAAATTCAAACCAGGAGAGCAGCGGGTTGAATGAGGACTGTGCTTTATCATCACAACCTCCTTCGCACAGGCTGCCAGAGGCGGGCAGCACGAGGGGGTTCAGGAGAAGCAGCGGCAGGCGGGGCCCTGTGAAGTCCCCAAGGGCATAGGCTCACAGGATTCCCCTCTAGGTCCTCAAACTGGTTTCAGAAGCACCTCAGGGGTGTTGAGGAAACAGTCACCGAGTCGAGTGCTCTCAAGTCGATCTAAATTCCTGTGTGTTGACCAGAACTGGGCTGGGCACAGCTGGTTTTGCAGAAACAGATAGACAGACAACCAGGTCTTTCTATCCCCTGCAGTACCTGTGGGTGGCCTTAAAACTCCCACCTTCCAGTTAACAGCAGAGTGCAGCCATTATGCAATCTGCACTGTGGAGGGGGCTTGATTTTTATATGAAGGCCAGAAAAGTCCCCTATTCCTGCAAAACAGAAAGTACTCAGTAGTTAGGAAAAATCAGGTATAGGTTAAATCCATTTAAATAACTTTTAAACAAAGAGCATGCTCACTGCCATCACTGGATGTCGACTCACAGGACAGAGTAGCGCTGCCTTCCCTTCTGTGAGCTTCCGAGACTGTGACCCTTTACGGGGGAGAAACCCCATTTTCCTCCTTCAGAACCACTGATGGCTTCAAACTGTGCAGTACTGCTCAAGGAAGACTAACAGCAAGACCTAAAAGAATGAATCTATCTCAAAGCAACTCACAGCAAAGGGAACAGTGATAAAGAAATGCCTGGCACCCACCAAAAAATTACCAGGTATTTAAAAAGTGGGGTAAATGACCCATCAGAAAGAGAAAATATGATCAGTAAAGCTAGCCCAGAGTGGCACAGATCAAAGAATTAGGTGACAATGGCTTAGAGACAAAAAATTCTTATAATTTTATTTTGTACTTCAAAGAAACTACAAAAAAAGATTGAACATGTGAAGTAGACATTCACCACAACCCATTGTCAGAGTGGACAGGGTTTCTGTGACTATGAACCTCAATAGGAGCAGGTGGCCTCATGTCTCTCCCAAGGAGAAGTTGGTGGGTACGAACTACGAAACTTCTGTTTGGTAAGAGTCCAACATTTACCCAAGAGCATCAAAAAGATGCCTAAGTCGAGGAGTGGGAGACATGAGTGCATACCTGAATCAAACTCCAGAGGTGAAGATGGCAGGTTCAATGTGACCGCTGGGCTGCCTGGCATATGTGAGTAGTGACATGTGTCCTTTGAGGAGGCTGGGGAGCACAAGCCCACCACCCCACAGCCATTCTGAGGGTCCTGAGGCTTTGCTGCCTGCCCCTCAACCTGGCATGGAGGAGGAAACTCTTGGGGAGGGAGCAGGGTCCACACAGAGGTGATGCAACCAGGGGAAGGCTAGGTGGACCCTGGGTTTCTGTAGTTTGAGGTATGTTGACATGAACACCCTCCCCCCCGCCCCCGCAAACACACACACCCCAGGACATGGAGGTGGGGTGGGTCAAATGGAAGCTAGACCGGGAGAGAGGAGACTTCAGAAGTCTGGGAGTCATCACTCTGCTGGTGGAGCAATGTACCCTTCGGAGGAAAAGAAGCCAGAGGGATGGCACAAAGTCGCTGGCTTCACATCCCTCCCCTGAGAACTGGACCATCAGCAAGACTCCTCAACTCATCTCACTGCTGCCAGGGGGTTCCACGTGGAGCAGACCGGGTGGCCCCCGAGGGGTATCTGGGACTGTCACTCTTTACAGGAGTAGAGAGCCTCACCTCTCTCCTTCAGAATGGCTGACTTTGGGGTGATCAGTCTGATGTCTAACTCACTACAACCATGCCCCCGTCATGATCCTAGACTTACTTTTAAACATGGCAGCAAGATAAGACAGAGCTTGCATCTGAAAGAAAGAGAAACACATTCTGCCTGGATGTGGACATGTGAGCATGCACATGGGGTTAATGGACAGAAATGATGATGTGGGTGTGGGTTCCAGAGGCACCCAGGTCAGTATCTGAAGACCAGAATCAGGTCTTTTGGGGACAGACAAGTCCCAGCTGGCATCTGAAGTGGAAGTATGACACATGCTTATAAATATGTATGGGGAGGGAATTGGGCTTAAATTGTGAAATGTCACTGAGATGAAAAACAGAAACATTCAGACACTCAAATACCTGCTCCCAGGTGAGGAGGTTCCACAGCCTCTCAGCTTGTTGACTGTGGTCTTGACTTCCCATTGTGACTCCTCAATATTGCCCTAGAGCAGAGGCCTGGGTCTGGGACCCCTCTCATCTCTTGCCCCAGCAGAAGACAAAGCATGTGCTTTCATACCACTTGCTGCTTTTCCCTCAGTAAGGTGCTGTGGGTTGATTGTCCCTTCCCCATTTTAGGTAGACAGGAGCATCGAATGCTAACTTCAGAGCAATCAGCCACTGAAACCCTCTGAACTCTCAGTGGATAGAAGCAGCACACTGTCAGGGATGTGCCAGAAGACCAGCTTTTCGGGTGGGGGGCACTCAAATTATGACTGAGGAAGAGCTGCCTTCTCCCCAAATAGTGATGTGGATGCAGTGAAGCCATGAGTGGAAGCCAGTGGGACCATCACTTGCTGATAGAGCAAGGCTCAAAAAGAAAAGAAACAGTTACAAACATCAATGAATAACTGGAACATGGAATGTAAAAAGTATGAGTTTAAGAAAACTATGAGTTATCAAAAGTGAAGTGAAGTCCACGATAGCAGCAACAAAACAAGCAACTTTTCTCTACTTCTTTAATGTTTCTTCTCCCACTATTATGACCCCAGTTCTGCCTCACAAATCTGGCTAGACCACAGCATGTACACAGATACAGAAAAGAGCTGCAAGCACAGGAAATCCTTGAGAGATAAACCTCTCAGAACTGATACTGAGAGTAGCCATACCAGGAGGGGAGGGGGAGTTGAAGGGAGAAAGGGGAACCAATCACAAGGATCTACATATAATTCCCTCCCAGGGGGACGGAAAACAGAAAAGTGAGTAAAGAGAGACATTGGTCAGTGTAAGACATGAAAAAATAATAATTTATAAATTATCAAGAGTTCATGGGGAGAGGAGAGGAAAAATAAGAAGCTGATACCAAGGACTCGAGTAAATGCTTTGAAAACAATGACAGCAACAATTGAACAAATGTGCTTGCAACAATAGATGGATGTATGAATTGTGATGAGTTGTGCGAGCCCTCAATAAAATGATTTTTAAGTGAATTGGAAGGTATAAAGTTCGATATTCTTTTGATAGTGGGGCACCATCAGCTTTCTTCACCACATATGCTTATGCACACATTTGTTGTCAGAGATCATATCATGAAAGTGAGCATGCAGTGTTATGATTTTCAGTTTTTGAAGCCTGATAATTGATCCCTTTGACACCTTCTGGTCCCACAAATTGGTGTGCTTCTTCCATGTGGACTTTGTTGCTTCTGAGCTAAATGGCTGCTTGTCTATTTTTAAGTTTTAAGACCCCTAGTGCTATATCTTTTGATAACTGGGCACCATCAGCTTTCTTCATCATCTTTGCTTATGTACCCATTTGTCTTCATTGATTGTGTGAGGAAGGTGAGCATCATGGAATGCCAATTTAATAGAACAAAATGTTCTTGCACTGAGGAAGTACTTAAGTGTAGATTTGATGCCCATCTGCAGTCCTACTACTAACCCTTTAAGTATATGATCGCTGATCTATTTCCCTGTCATATATAAATATATACACCTATATAGATACCTATGTACATACCTGTATTTAAGCCTCTATAAATGCCCTTCACCCCCCCCCCCATTCTTTCCTCTATTTCCATTTACTTTCATCTTATCCCACTATCATGCTCAGTCTCCATTTGGGTTTCAGTATTTTCTCTCTGTTACATCTGGAGTCTAAAGGCTTGAGTATACAAGGGTTCACCCAGCTCAGAAGAAACAAAGCCCACATGGAAGAAGCACACCAGTCTATGTGACCATGAGGTGTTGAAGGGATCTGGGGTCAGGCATCAAAGAATTAAAATTATATCATAATAAATGAGGGAGAGTACAGATTGGGGACCCAAAGCTCATCAATATGTGAAGCAACATCCTCTTACAGAGGGGTTGCAGGGAGGAGATGAGCCAGGTAAGGTACAGTGTAAATAACAGTGAAATATGCAACTTTCCTCTAGTTCTCAAATGCTTCCTCCCACCCACTATCATGATCTCAATTCTACCAGATAAATCCAGCTGGACCAGGAGATGTACACAGAAGTCGGAAACATGGGGAATCTAGGATAGATGATCCCTCAGGACTAGTGGTGGTAGTTGTGATACTGGGAAGGTGGTGGGATGGTGGAATAGAAAGGGGAAACCAATTTTAGGCATCTACATATAACCTGTTCTCTGGGACATGGAAAACAGGGAAGTGAGTGAAGGGACATATTGGACAGTGTACAACATGAAAAAGTAATAATTTCTAAATTACTAAGGGTCCATGGGGGAGGGAAGGGAGGAGGGAAGGGAAACATAAGAAGCTGGTACTGGGGGCCTAAGTGGAGGGAGGATGTTTTGAGAGTGATTATGGCAACAAGTGTGCAAATGTGGCTTGCATATAATTGATGTATGTATAGATCATGATGGGAGTTGTATAAGCCCCCAATAAAATGGTTCATTAAAAAAACAGAGGGGGAAAGAGAAGCTTTATATCAAGGGCTCAAGTAGAAAATATTTGGAAATGAATATGGCAACATGTGTACAAATATGCTTGATACAAATGATGTATTGAATGTTATAAGAGCTGTCAGAGCTCCCAATAAAACCATTGGAGTAGGGGGAAAGTCAATATTGTACTTATTAGTGAGCTGAACTGGACAGGTATTGTCTATTTTAAATGAGAAAATCATATTTTTTACTATGCCAGGAGTGACACATGCAGAAGGAATAGTCGTGCATTCACCATCACAAATCAGATTTGTGATCTGATATTGTCCATCCAAATACAAGGAAATCGAATCAAACCACTATGATTCAAAGTTACTTAACAACCATGAAAGCTAATGAAGAAATTGACAACTCTACAAATGTTTATAGGCAGAAATTGATCATATGTGTCATTCAGATCCAGGCATTATTATTAGGATTGCAGTGCAAAAGTTAAACACAGAGAGGAAGAAGCCGTAGTTGGGAAGCATGGTCTAAGTGCTAGAGATGAAGCAGGAGGTCATATGACAGAATCGCAGAATTTTGCAAAACCAACAACTTCTTCATCACAAATACTTATTTCAACAACAAAAATAGTGACTATGGTCAAAAACTTCTCTAGGTGGAATACACGGAAATCAAACCGACTACACCCATGGGAAGACACAATGGAGAAGCTCAAAAGCAACAGCTGAAATGAGCTCAGGCGCCGATCAATTAGCTACATGTATGTTCAGGTTGAAGTTGAAGAAAATTAAAACAAGCCAACAAAATACAACCTTGAGTCTACCCTACCTGAACTTTGAGGCCATCTCAGTAACAGATCTGATGCATTGTACACATGACAGAAGACCTGATGAGCTGTGGGAGTACACCAAGACCATCAATCACGAAAAGAAAATGGTCCCGCAAAAGATAGGAAAGAGCATAGTGAATGTCAGAAGAGACTCTGAAACTTGCTCTTAATTGTAGAGTCGCTAAGACAAGTGGAAGAAAGGATAAAGTCAAAGGGCTGAACAGCAGTCTTGGAAACTCACAGGGGCCTGTCCCACAGGGTTGCTTAGAATCTGCAATGACTCAATAGCAGTAAAGCGAGCGCGCGTGCATGCGTGTGTGCGTGTGTGTGTGTGTGTGTGTGGCAGTCATCTGCTTACGTTAATTTTATAATTGAAATGTAGGGGTGGAGTCTGGCCTGTTAATCAGGAGAAAGGCATTGAGTAGCTGATGAGGCCTCTGTGTGGGCGTGGCTTTCATCTGAGACTTCTGGGAAATCTCGCAGTATTTCCCTCGTGAAGATGAGAAGCTATCTTCCCCAGTTGTTGGGAGTTAGTTTCAGAGTTGATTAACCACAGGCAACACAAGATGCAGCCTCCGAGAAGCTGGAGGAGCCAGTGGAGAGACTACTCAGCTTTGCCCTGATGAGGACAGACCTCTGAAGCTGGAGCAGCATGCTGTTGATGGACCTGAGTCCTGGAAGCAAGGAGCCATGGGGAGACCCCTGCCAGCACCAGAATTCTGTACCCACTGACCTGTGACTTCCTGAGTTGGAAGCAGACTTTATAGACTGACTTCGGGCATATAGGTTAATATTGGACTTATGACTTTGCACTGGACTGGATTGGGATGCCTTCTTAGTGTCACATTTCTTTTGTATATAAACCCTTTCCTTATACCTATATGCGTGTCTCTGAAATTTGTTCCTCTAGTCTACCCGGACTAACTCAGTGTGTGTTCCCATGAAGAGAGAAATAGAGTCCTACCACCAGCATCTAATAATAGGCAATATTTTCTACCGTGGATTTTTGTTTAAAATCTTCTTATTCTTCTATCTAATAGGCACACCAAATACTTTCTGCTATTTATGAAGACTTCTAAAAGCACATGAAAAAGGGGAATGACAAGATAATGGACTTTTTGCCATGAACTTTTTGAAGCCTCTTCACATTCAATTTATACACAAGGATTGCACCTCACTGATTTTCACTTTTTTTTAATTCAATGGCATAAAAGCTCTTCAAAGACATACAGAGCATTTGGTGTTGAGAGGAGCAGTTGACTAGTGTTGGTGATGACTATCATGACTTTACAATGGCACATGACATGGGAGGGTCAGTTTAAAGGCATCCTCTAACCATAACACCTACATATGCATCTTCAAGTGGAAGATAAGTGGATCTTCTCATAGGGATAATTGTTTGGGGCCCCTTCCATGTCTCTGCATTATCCACTCCAATAGCTGTGGATCTACCTCAGACCTGCCTTATAAACACTCCATGTGGGAAGTGGCTGGCACTTTCCCCTAGAAAAGCCCAGAGTTTCATGAGAGAGTCAATATGGCATGTGGCAATGGACATGATTAGAGACTCGTTGGAGTCTTGACGTGGCATCCCACAGAGAACCTACCCGTCTTGATGGAAGGAAGACATCAGTGGGCTGGAGACTTGAAAGCAGCAGCAGCTGCCAGTGAACTTTAAAGACTCAGTATCAACAATGGATACCTGGCAGGATCTACGTGAAAAGGTGAGCGTAGGAAAAATGGTGTTAGGTTTTTACCACCTGGGGCCAGTTCCAATCAATACCAATCAGGAGAAACATGACAAGAGAAGGCTGGCTGTCTATCTGAGTCTAAAGCAAATGAAGGAAGGAAGGAAGGAAGGAAAGAAGGAAGGAAGGAAGGAAGGGAGGCAGGCAAGAGGAGGAAAGGAGACCAGGAAGCAAACTCTGAGCTTAGCCATTCTTCCAAATGGATCTTGGTCACATCCGAGTCCAAAACTGAATTAGACTGAATTGGTGCATTAACAAAATAATGGTGTATAATTTTATTTTACTTAGTGGTTTGGGAATCAGGTATAGGCTACAAAACCCCAAATCCCTAGAAGCCATATGTAAATAAAAAGTATATTGAAATACAGGAGTTCATTTTCCTGATTTAATAAAACAATAAATTAAATTGTGTTTTAACAGGAAATGTGTCTCTGTATTTGTGCCCAAAGTAAAAGAATCATTAAAAAGTAATTTTACTCTTTGAGTTCAGGTCAATTAGCACCACCGGGGGAAGTAAGGAAAAGGCAGACTTGAAATGTGCCTGTAAGATGATATGTAAGTAGGGGCGGCATACATAGAAAATTAATATTCAAGTGTTGCTATTGTTAGGTGCAGGAGTTCTGGTGAGATAGTGCTTATGCTAGTTGGGTACTAACTGCAAGGTCGGCAGTTCAAGTCTACCAGCTGTGGGCAGAGTCCACTACCTCCCCGATATGGGCCGGGATGACTGGGCAGCTCTCGCCACCACCCGCCCACAGAGCTCACCTCCTTCTCGCTGTCTTTGCTTGCAGACGAGGGGTCCTCTTTCCTAAAGCTTGAGGCCGTTGTCTGTGCACCCTATCTCTTACTCTTACGTGGGTTGTCCACGAAGAGTTACTAATAGGACATAAAAAGAAAACCAATAAAATAAATAAATGCATGCATAAATAGGTAATGACAAGGCAGTACTGGAGATTTGTGGTATTCGTATAGCCGGCATACTAGACATGGGTTGAGAACACACTTTGTCTGCTAAGCCTTGGCGATCCATGATGCCGAGTGCAGTGTGCTGTGGAGCTTGGAATCCTCGTTTGCATCAAGCAGTCTAGGGCGCAGCCTGTTCTGGGCAAAGAGGGTGCAGTCACCACCCACCAGAGGACCTGCCACGGAGGGCCTAGCATCCTGAAGGCGCCACACTCCCTGGGCGGCCGGGGCAGCTAGCCATATGTTTGCACGTGTTTCCTGTAACCATGTCTCTGTGTCACCCAGCCTCCAGTCCATTCCCTCAGAAAATGGCAAGGACACTGCAAAGTCAATCAGGAATTGCGGGGAGTAACCTTTCAAAACACACCCTGGTTCATGCTCCAGT
>PVJH01007729.1:0-90440 GCA_004026705.1 Nesogale talazaci
ACTTGGAATAGAAATATCATCTGACTCAGAAATTCCTTCACTTGGTATATATCCTAAAGAATAAGAGTTGTCAGAATAAGCCAGTTTCTAATAACTGAAGGGTAAGTAGGCACAATTGTATGGTTATTATGGATAAAGATTATAGTAACGTCATAGAGAATAGGAAAGATAGGAGAGTACAGTAATGGAGTCAAACACATTTTATGGCAGCATACTCACCTCAACCCCTCTTGATGATCTATGTGGAGATGGTAGAAGAGAGGGAGAGAGTACCTTTACTATCTTGGGATATTTAGAGGTAGCCATAAGACATGCATATTCAGTAATTACATATGTCATAAGGCAGGTGAAATCTACAGTAAGGTCCCTGAGCTCATAGGTGAGGAAGCCTAACACCTGCATTGGGAGAAGGGAGGAGCTGGGTGACAAGGTTGAAAGAATAGCCACAGGATATCTGCTTCTGTAGGGAGATAAAATCAACCATGTGCTCACTTTAAGGCTGCATGACTGTTAGGGGAGGATCTGTGGTAATGCTATTTAAAGCAGGATAATGTACCTGGACTTTAACTTAACAAAAGTGGTGATTTTCCTACCATGGAATACTAGCTTTCCAGATTCCCCCTCTTATAAGTTAAGGAATACATTTCTAGTCATATTTCCCTCCAGTGTTAGTTCCCCACAGAGAAAAAGCATGAACAGATATCTGCACACCCATGTTCATCACAGCACTGCTTACAATATAATAGGAATATGGAAGCAACCTAATTGCCCTTCAGAAGAAGAATGAATAAAACTTTGGCACATACGCACAAAAGAATACAACTTTGAATCTATGAGACTCCTTATGACATAGATAGATTTGGAAGACATTATCTGATTGAAGCAAATCAATCACAATAGAACAAATACTATATGTGCCCATTGTTATAAAAAATCAGGATAGGGGTAAGCCCCGGTGGTGTAGTGGTTGTGCGCGGGACTGCGGCCCATTGGGATGGAGGTTCGATTCTAGCTCCACGGAGCAAAGGCTGGGCCTCCTACTCCCACCACCTGAGGGCAGTGATGCCTCCCCCCCCCAAACAAAACAAAACAAAACAAAACAAAACAAAACAAAACAAAACAAAACAAAAAATCAGGATAAAGGTTTTTTCATGTCAAAAGAAACAGACTTTGAGGTTTCTTAGGGATGGGAGGGGAAAAAATTGATTAGACCTGTGGTTCTTGACCTTCCTAATGCCATGACCCTTTAATACAGTTCCTCATGTTGTAGTGATACCCCAACCATAATTATTTTTGTTGCTATTTCATAACTGAAACGTTGCTATGCTATGAATTGGGCAATGCCTAGGAAAGGGTCATTTGGCCCCAAAGGGGTCACAACCCCCCAGATTGAGAACCACTGAACTAGAATGGAACCGGACTAAGGATGAAGGGGAAGAGATGTTCTACAAGCAAGAAAAGAGAAAAATTGGGGATGGAGGACAGGGCAAGCTATTAGGAGGTTCGACAAGTTGTTTAAATTGTTGAATAAAGAATGATTACCTGAAATCTAAAATCCCACCCCTTCATAATAAAAATTAAATCGCTATTATTATAGTTATTTCCTCCCAACAGTTTTATTGACAAATAGTTTACATATCATACAATTCAATAGTCCAGTCATATCAAGGAGCACTGTATAATTACAACCACATCAATCTTAGAGGATCCCCCTCCTACAAAGTTAAATCACCTTTAACATGAGTTGTGCAATCACAGTCAGTTCTAATACTTCCTCCCACCTCCTGCCTTCATTATTTACCCCGCAATCCTGTTTTCCTCCCTTTTGCCCACCCCTATCGCTGCATTCCCTAGAACACCTTGTATCAGTTATTCTCATTATGCACCCACTCTTCCTGTTCTTCAGAGCTGGGAAACCCAGCAGAAAACAAAAAAAGCAAACAAACAAAATCGCACCAAGGTGGTAAGAATAGTATAAGACAAAATACAAATAATACATAAGGAGGAAAAGACCCTCATCAACATTCAAAAAGCTAGGGAGGAAATTTCTGTTATAGCATAAGAAAGACATACTTGTCCTCACCACGAATTCAGGCATGTTTATAGGGGCGTCAACTGGGCAAGTATGAAGTGACATCCAGCATAATCAAGGTGTCAGCGTAATCAGCAAAACAATGCTCTCTGCATGATAGTAAGGCAGCTCAAGACTGACATTTGACTAGAACAGATCTGTCAGCACTTGAGTCCCTCTGACTCCATACTCTGTAGATGAATTTGGGACTCCCACCGTTTTCCATAGCCTTCTACAAATCAGCTCTGCTACTTTTCTCTTTACCATATTCCAAAATTTTAATTGCCATTTATGGATCACATATGCTGGTAGGCATCTTCTGTGCAGACTTAGTTGACTCTTCACTTAGCTGCTTGTTTGAATACAAGCCTTTGAGACCCCAGGCACTATTCCGATTGAGAGGCACGCACCGTCTACTTTCTTCACCACACTTTGCTGTGTGTAACACGCTTAGTTTTCGTCATCATTTAATAATGGTGAGTATTAAGCAGCACGATGATAGAGGAGCTAATTTTTCTTATGTTGGAGTGAAGATTTAGTGTAAGCCCCCAATTCATTCCTGTATCAATGCTTAAAAATATTGATATAACTTGGGAGTAAATACATACAAGGGAATACCCCCCAAACAGAACTTTTTTCAAAAATATGCATTTATTTATTTTCTTTTATGAAAAAACCCAATCATATCACCTTCAAAAATACTTTGCGTTACACTTATTACACTTGTCAAATCTGTGATTCCATTCTTGGAAACATTTTTCAAATTCATTTGTTTGGATGGCTGACAGGACCTCCCTAGTTTTTTTCTTCATCTTTCCTATGCTGTCAAATTGCTGTTCTTTCATGTTCCTCTTCATTCAAGGAAACAAAAACAAGTTGCAAGGAGCGAGGTCAGGGAGTCAGGTATGTGGGGCAAGCGAGGCATGGTGTTTTTTACCAAAAAACCTGGCACACTGAGATGGCTGCATGAGCAGGTGCATTGCATGGTGGTAAAACCAGTCCCTTGTCTGCCACAAAGCAGGCCTTTTTGTTTGTTTGCTTTTTGGCATCACTGCCCTCTAGTGGTGGTAGTAGGAGGCCCAACCTTTGCTCCCGTGGAGCCACTGCTGGAATTGAACCTCTATCCCAGTGGGCCGCAGTCCTGCGCACAACTACTATGCCACCAGGGCTCAGCCCCCAAAGCAGGCCTTTCTGTCGAATACTGTTAGGCTATTTTTTCAGAACCTCTAAATAGAAGGTTTGAATAGCAGCCTGATCTGGTAAAACGAAGTCCAAATGTACTGCCAGTCTACATTTTCATCTAGTTAATGGATGTTAATCAAGTTAATGGATGTCCAGACTGAGGTTTGTCATTGATCAACATTTCACATTTTTTGAAATGTGAAACCCACTCATACATTTGTGCTTTCCTCATAGCGCTATCCTTGTATGCTGCATTTAACATAACAACAGTTTTGGTGTCATTCCTCCCCAGCCAGGAAAAAGTATTTCACAGTCACATGCTGTTCTCTTAAATTTGCCATCATAAAAAACAAGGTTTTAGGGAAACCGCTTTTACCAAAAAAAAAAAAAAAAAAATTCACTGTGACCAGAGAGAAGTTTCCCAGGTGACACCACTGGGTGCACAATTCAAAGAGTTGCACGATGCTCGCCTAGCAGGGAAAAATGTGTGCAGTGAAAGCTCCACCCAGAGTTACTTTTTTCCCTTTCCTTGGGGCGGAATGTTAACTCCCTCTTATATCATTCCATAATTCAATCATGTCAAACATGATTGTACAATTGCTTTCAAAGAGTCTCCAAACATACTTTTCCTTCCTGGACTTCTTGACATTATCTCCTTTTTTATTTCTTTCACCCCTCTATATCATGCCCCCTGTCTTGTTATATTTTCTTTCCCTATAGGCTCAACATCCTAGGTTTCATTTACTGAAAAACAGAGAAACAAGTAACAAAGCATCTAGAGGGTGACCCCTAATGGCAGGGCACTCTGAAATATACCCTAATAGAAACAGAAATAAGCAAAATATAACAATGTCTATCACAGGATTTCCAGAATAACACCTAGCATAGTACAGCCTACAGCATAGGGAGCTGATGTAGCAAGATCATGTTTGTCCACTAACCACCATACACTGCTCTCGGTACAACTGTCTTCTGTTTGCTCACACTCCACGTGTTTTCTGCTTAAGGCCTCAGGTTACAAGTGTGTCTGAGACAGAGTCCGGTTCACCCAGTAGGGTCCCCATATGGGGGTCTCACTGATGCAGCCTCTGGAGTATGCCATGCGCCCCGAGGATCCAGGATTTACTATCCCAGTGAGCTATGGCATCCAGCCTGGGTTTACAGGAGGCCCCCCGATGCCCTGGTCAATCGTGCCCAGTAAAGACCAACTTATCTCATCTTTACAGTAGTCAGCTCTTGAAGTTGACTTCTAAGTCCTTTACAGCAGGTGTGAATTGTCTTTAATTGCTTTGCTGCTTTTATGACAAGAAAGTCCAGGAAAATTTTGGATGCTAGATTAATATTAGATCCAGCCATATATTGAAGGAGCTCAAGATTCTTTTCGTTGGGTATAGAATGTCAATAGTTTGCATTGCTATTATTCACTAGTTTCTAGGTACTTACAGTGGTCATAGTTAAGAACTAGCAGCTCTGAGGAGAAATTATTTAGCAAGTTCACACCAATGTTTCCATTTTTTCCCCTTTACTTTTATTGGGAGCTCTTACATCTCTTATCACAAGCCATACATTCATCCAGTGTGTCAAGCACATTTGCATATATGCTGCCATAATTATCAAAGTATTTTCTTCCCACTTGAGCTCCTGATTTCAGCTCTCCATTCTCCCCCCTCCCTCATCCGCTCGCCTTCCCTCACAAACCCTTGATATAGATTACTATCTTCATATCTTACATTGTTCTAGGTCACCTCTCATCCACTTTTCCATTACTCATCCCCCTGAAAGCGAGTTGTAGATTGATCCTTGTGATTGATTTCCCCTTTCTCCTCCCACCCTCTCCTAATCCTCCTGGTATCTCTACTCTCATTGTTGGCCCTAAAGGGTTTATCTATTCTAGAATCCCTGTGTTGTGGGCTCTTATCTGTGGCAGGGTTCATGTTCTGGACTAATCTGACTTGTAAGATACAATTGAGGTCATCATAGTGGGTGGGTGAGTGGGTGGGAGTAAGGAAGCACCAAAGAACTAAAGGAAGGTTGTGTGTTTCATTGATGCTATACTGCACCCTGATGGTTTCATGTCTTCCCTGTGACCTCTCTGTGAGGGATGTCCAATTATTTACAGACGGGTATTGGGTCTCAACTCCATATCCCCTCCGCACCCATTCACATTGGGTATAATTTTGTTCTGGGTTTTAGCCCGTCACCATCAGCTTTCTTCACATTTGCTTATGCACCCTTGTTGTCTTCAGTGACCATTTTGGGAAGGTGAGTATCACAGAATGCCGGATTGTTAGAACAAAGTGTTCTTGTGTTGAGGTAGTACTTGATTCAAGGCCCAATGTCCATGTGTTAGTCCGGATAGACTAGAGGAACAAATTTCAGAGACACGCATATAGGTATAAGGAAAGGGTTTATATACAAAAGAAATGTGACCCTAAGAAGGCATCCCAATCCAGTCCAGTGCAAAGTCATAAGTCCAATAATAACTCATATGCCCGAAATCAGTCTATAAAGTCTGCTTCGGACTCAGGAAGTCACAGGTCAGTGGGTGCAGAAATCTGGCACTGGCAGGGGTCTCCCCATGGGTCCTCGCTTCCAGGGTTCAGGTCCATCAACAGCGTGCCACTCCAGCTTCAGAGGTCTGTCTTCATCAGGCCTAAGCTGTGCGATCTCTCCACCGGCTACTCCAGTCTCCCAGCCGCCGCCATTCTGTGTTGCCTGTGGTTAATCATCTCTCAAACTAACTCCCAACCACTGGGGAGATAGCTTCTCATCTTCACGAGGGAAATACTGCGAGGTTTCCCAGGAGTCTCAGATGAAAGCCTTGCCCACACAGAGGCCTCATCGGCTACTCAATGGCTTTCTCTAGATTAACAGGCCAGACTCCACCCCTATATTTCAATCATAAAATTAACATAAGCACATGACTGCCACAGTCCATCACAACCTTAATTCTTAACATATAGCTATAGGTACATAGTTCTATTTCCCTCTTGTTATATATATTTACACAGTACCTGCCTGTATTTAGACCACTCTAAATGCCCTTTGACTCCTAGTTCTTTTCTTTATTTCCTTTTATTTTCCTCTTGCCCCACCATCATCTCCAGCTTTCATTAGGATTTAGTAATTCCTTGCTGCTATATTGCCCTTGATTTGAGCCCTGGTAGGCCGCCTGCACCCTTCTTTCCATTGCTTTTTGTTCACTGTTGTCACCTTGTCCCTGGGTTGGTTCTCACTCCCTCTTTCCACTCGTCGCCCCTTCTCCTGTATCCCCCCCAGGAACCGTTGGTCCCATTATTTTCATCTCCAAATTAATTATCCTGCTAATCTTGATAGATCCATTAGTAAGTGAAAAATCCAGGCCAAGCCAAACAAAACAACAAAGGAAGTCAAAACCAACAAAACAATAACAACAAAAACAAAAACAAAAGAACAACACAAAGAAAGCCACTGACAAAAATGGCAAGATCTACAAATAGTTCAAGGTCTGTTTGTTGGCCTTTACTAGGGTTTTCTAATTGCGTCTGATGGGGTGTCACCCTCTGTCTTCACAGTCTATTTTTGGTGTTCTTCAGGAATTTCATCCCTTCGCTCCCCTTGCTGCTCTGTTGCAGGTCTTCAGTGTTTCACGTCAGCGTGATGGGGTCACATTGGGCATAGTTCCTGTTTTGTGTCTCTAGTGTTGTCCTCCACAGCACGATGGTTTAGTGAGGGATGTTGTGTCTCCTGGTGGGGTTGGCCCTATGGTCCTCTCCCATGTTTCCATTTTTAATTACGGGTTATGTGGTTTACTGAATCACCTCAATCCTACATTTGAATCATCTTACTCCATGTCAACAAATCCTGAATCTTATAAGTGTAACATAGTAGCATAATTTCGCATTTGCTCATCCCACAGATTCAGAATACAGCAAATTTAAAATCACATTAAATCTATTGTCACTATTTCTATTACTGAAAGCAATTTAAGACTCTTGTAAGACATAACTGTAATACGCAAACCTTCTTGATCTACGGCACTTCCTTCTAAAAAATTTTATTTTCCTATGAGTCCATGTTTCAAACTTAGCTTATTTTATAAAAGTATCATCAGAGTGTTTTGCTTTGCATAGGATCAAGGTTAAACTTTCTCACAAAAGTAAGTTACTAATGTTTTCATGACTTGAGTTTTCCAGACTTAAAAATTGTTTGTCTCTGTTCCTTATTCTTGGTACAGGAATAGCGAGTTACCCATTTTGGGTCATAGGCGGTGTCTTTGAGGATTTTGTAGCTTTTGCCTGATAGCAAACCCGAGCCCATCGCTGTTGAGTTCATTCCCACAACCATGACCCCTGTCGGAGAAAGCAGCATTGCTGGGAAGGCTTTAATCTTTCTGTGGGGCTGCACTGCGGGGTGCTGTTGGGTGAGCGGTGGATCCTGAACTGCAAAGTCCCGCAGCTTCCAACTCCAGCAATCCACACGGACCTCATTTGGAGGGGCCTTGGTGCCAGAAGGGGTTGCTTGCTAACAACCTGAGAGAAAGATGCAGCTCCTGACTCCCAGAAATCTTGACAGTGCCTGGAAAAACCTACAAATCGTCATAGGGATGGGGATCGCCTGGAAGGCAGTGAGTTTTTGTTGCTGCTGTGTGTGTGTGTGTGTGTGTGTGTGTGTCTGTCTGTCTTAAGGGTGTGAGATTTTTTTACTGGCGTCAACTGCCAGACTTTCTGTCAAGAGTCAGCTGGTGTCTCTGAACCGCTGACTTTCTCCGTTAGAACTCTTAAGCACTGTGCCACCAGGAGTCCTTTCCGGTCTTCGGAAATTACATGCCTTCGATGAGAAATCTGGTGGCTTTCTATCTTACACAAACATCCAATGGATTATTGCTATTTAAAAAAATTGCTAGTTAGCTTTAAGATAGTTTTAATTTCTGTTTTATATTGAATCATTGTGGCTCAGTTTCTCCTGCCTGTCATATTCTTTCAAGATGCAATTTCAAGATAAAACATTAACAAGTTTTCCTAGTAGATCTTAAACATTCCATGTGGTCTATGATCTTGGTTTTCTTATTTCGATACTCCAAGGTGCCCTGATGGCACAGTGGGTTACACATCAGGCTGTTGAACACAAGGGCAACAAGAAAGGGAAGAAGAATGAGGCTTTCTATTCCGAGAACGAGTTAGCCTCGCGGTGGCCTCTTGCGCAGCCTTGGCTGTTGGCGGCGGCTGTTGAGCTCGCGCGCAGCGGGGATCTGGGCAGCGGCCGCGGTGAAATGCTGGGCACCATGGCGCACACCATTTTGCTAGTCCAGCCTTCCAAGAGGCCAGAAGGCAGAACTTAGGCCGACTACGAATCCGTGAATGAGTGCCTGGAAGGCGTTTGTAAAATGTATGAGGAGCATCTGAAGAGGATGAACCCCACCAGTCCCTCGATTACATACGACATCAGCCAGTTGTTAGCTTTCATTGACAATCTGGCGGACCTCAGCTGCCTTGTTTACCAAGCCGACACCCAGACCTACCAGCTGTACAACAGAGACTGGATTAAGGAGAAGATCTGCGCGCTCCTTCATCGGAAGGCCCTGCCGGCTGGGGAATAGTTGAGCATCTGCGGCCGGAATGCAGCCGTGGACAGTGCGCTGTAGTGGGGCTTATTATTATTATTGTTACAGCAGTCCCGTGTCCATCGTGTGCACACAGTAGCCAGGATTGAATGTGCTCAATGAAATGTGAGGATTTTGGCTCAACCTGAACTTCTTGTTGATTCCCTCACTCCCCCACCTTTTTTAAAACTTAAACATTTTTACGATGGATTACAAGAAAGTTGTTCCTTGTCCGTTAATGTTCCTTTCAAACCTCCCACATGTGGATATGTCCACTTTATAACTTTCACTGTGCTAGCTAGCCTTGCTGCAAGATAATAGGAGGGTGGGTGGGTGGTAACAACCTTTAGTTACTTCCTTCAGCTAAAAATCCTAACTAAAAATAAATCCTCTTTAGTTATATTAAAAAGAAAAAAGAGTTACAGTCTCAGGAACATTTCTACCTTGTCTGAGAAAGGGTTGTTATGGGTTGGAATCAATATTCTGGCAATGAATTATTACTATTATTATTATTAAATTTAGAAACTGCAGTGACCAGTGATATAAAGGGGTTTTCTCTCTATATAAATATTTAACTTAAAATTTATATTGCTTATTTTATCTTAATCACTCTTTTGTTCTCTTTCTTTGCATACACAATCTTTCAAACACTGTATTGGATCTCATTTGGAGGAGCCTTGGTGGCTTCATGGGTTGCTTGCTAGTTGACGGCAAAGTCAACAGTTCGAAACCGCCAGGCTCTCTGTGGGGGAACGATAAGGATTCCTATTCCCCAAAAAGTTACAATCTCAGGCAGTCTTACTCTGTCCTATAGGCTCTGAGTGCCATTAGGCTTGATGGCAGTCATTTTGGTTTGAGTATTTCTGTTGAAGAGGAACCCTGGTGGCATGTGGCTTATACCCTGGGCTACTAACTTCAAGGTCAGTAGCTGGAAACCACCAGTCTTTCCATGGAGAAAAATATGGCTTTCTTCTTCTATAAAGAAGGTTTCACTATGTGAAACCTGCAGGGTTGCTATCAGAATCAACTTAATGGCAGTGAGTTTGTGAGTATGTCATTTACAGGGTCAGTGAGTCAGAATGACTGGATGGCAGCTGAATTGCTTTTGTTTTTGTTTTATCTCATTCCTAATTTGCCACCAGGTAACTCACTTCTTTCAAGTCTATTTTGACCCATAGTGACCTCATAGGACAGGATTGAACTGCCCCTAGGGGATTTCTGAGACTGTGATTCTTTTTTTTAAAAAAAATGTTGCTTAAAAACAGATTGTATTTTTCAAATGATATTTAAGCTATTTCAGAACCCTATGAACAAACAAGCACAGCATGACTTGTGTTGATACCACATCTGAGAAGGAGAAAGAAAAGAATAGAAAGACAATGACCAGAGATAAAACTCTTCATTTCAGAGGAAATTGTCAGGAAATATAAAATTAATTTTTAAGATAAATCACTCTCTCTGCACCTTTAATAAAATACCATAATGCACATTACTCTGAAAACCAGGAATACACAACGCTCTTGTCTCACATCAATGGCACTGTAATGACTAAAGTAGCTTTTTCTTTCACAAAATTTGCTATGGTCTTTTCAGCATCAACAGATTCTGGAAGATTCAGGTGTAATCTGTATTTCTCAGAGACTTTGGTCATTAAATCTTCTTCAGAAATGTTAAGTTCACAGAGAGATTAAATCAATACCAAATTTCAGAGGTTTCTCCTTGTGGCCTTTCACAATTTTTAAAAATTATAGATTGGGATCTTCACCTCCACCTGAATCTCAATACCACAAACCTCCTCAATCAGACATGCTTCTTTGCCTGAACCTTGGTACTTCGGCAGTAGAAGCGAAGTCAAGTCCTCTGGATCACCCATAGAACTTGTTTAATCTGCCCAAGGGTGAGTTCCTTTCTTACTCTCTCAAATATGCAAATCACTTTGGATTCCCATCAGAGTTTGCTTCATTCTCTGAGTGCTTCCTTATGTTTGAAGTTTTGTAATATGGTAGGGATGGAGTCCCTCCTCAGTGCATTTCATAGCCATCTGCATTAACTGATGCCTTTTCACTTGGGTCCTTCTTTGTTGCCTACAGAATGTCTGGCCTGCAGACATAGACCCTGAATGTGTAGCTGATTGGGAAGTTGGATTGATGGAAAGTGTTTACCCTCTTGGCTTCAAGATCCTGGTCTGTAGACAGAACTATAGTTCTGGGGAAGAGCACAGTCATTTAATCTGCTGTGGAATGAACTTCTCCTGGCACTGAGTGTCACTTTCAGCCAGATCACCCAGGAGCTTCCAAAATTGAGTAACCTGGGTGAGAAGACCCTTCGTGGACGCTCCCATGATTAGCCTCTTAACTCTTTACTTCTTTGATAAACAATGGCGTCAATTGAGACAGTGATGCTTTACAGAACTAGAAAGCCCATCTTTCTCTCGCCACTAGATAGAGCTCTTTCTATGTTAAAACTTTTGAAAGAGGTTGGAATTCGCCTTTGATGCTTAAGTTGTTTTGCTTACACTCAGAACCGGGTTTAAAGAGAAGGATCATTTCTTTTCGTTTTTCATCTTTTTTTTTTTAAGTCTCAGGTGTAAATGGAAATAAAATTGCTTATGCCACTACACTCTTGTTGATTCCAATGCATAAAGATGTTATAGGGCAGAGTGGA
Organism: Nesogale talazaci; assembly: GCA_004026705.1. Taxonomy (NCBI): domain Eukaryota; kingdom Metazoa; phylum Chordata; class Mammalia; order Afrosoricida; family Tenrecidae; genus Nesogale; species Nesogale talazaci. The sequence continues at coordinate 11,499 of PVJH01007729.1, forward strand.
ACTGTCCCTGTGAGTGTCCAAGCTTTTACATTTTTTACAGCAACAGGTAGTTTCATTTTTCTCCCTTAGAATGACAAGTGGGTTTGACCCTCTAACTTTATGGAAATTCAATGTGTAAACTACTATGTTATCAAGGCTTCTTCTCCAAGACAGTATATAGTCTTGTTAGAACAAATTATCTTAGATGCAGATGTTTAATGCTGGAGCTTCCCAGACAATTTCCTCACTCCACGTTGGAGGAAGAAAGAGGAGTCTTTATTTAGAATGTATACCAGTGAGGAGTCTGTAGTAGTGAAACACAGACTGTCTTTGTGGCATCCCGTTTGAAATCAGAATACATACAGAATATAAACCTCTGGAACTGGAATCTATTCCTTGGGGGTCATGTGTAGATGTTTTCCGTTAACTTGTATTTCAGGGTCACTACAGAAACAATGTTGACTGTGATCAAGCAAACAGAACAATACAGCTAATCTTAGGCCAGGATCAGCATGTCTTTGTTGATTATCTGGAAGGACCTACCTTTTAATCACTAAACCCAAACTGAAACAATAACAACAACAACCCCCCAACCAAACAAGCTCACTGCCATCTAGTTGATGACCACTCATGTAGGACAGGGTAGAACTGCTCCTGTGAGTTTCTGAGAACATAATCTTTACTGGAATGGAAAGCCCCATTTTTCTCAAAAGGAACAGCTGGTGGTTTCAAACTGCTAAACTTGTGGCCCCCAGCCCAGTGAAACCACTGGGTCACCAGAGCACCCGAATCCCTAACAGTAAGGTAAATAAGAGAAAACTCTTGGTAGTATCTGTCCCTTTTGGGTGACATCTGCATCCAACTTGACTGTTTTTGAGTAATGTAGTGAGTTAAAAAAAGTTCACAGAGCCTGCATTAAGGAAAGTATGTTAGGCTAACTGCATTTAATAAAGTGAATTTTTAGAAATTGATAGAAAGAAAATTGATATAAAGGAATTCGTGCAATGCTGGCATAGGGAAAATATTAAGCATATGTCATAATTTACTGAATAATTATTCATACTATTACTGTTTTTTTACTCTACCTTCCCTCCACCCTCTTGGTATCTATTCCCCATGTTTCTGGTTCCTTTCCATACCAGTGTACATCCCCTGTACACTGTAAGGTAGAATTGAGATCATGATAGTGGGAGAGAAGAAACATTTAAGAACTAGAGGAAAGTTGTGTATTGTTGCTACACTGTACCTTGACTGGCTCATCTTCTCCCATGACCCTTCTATTAGGGGATGTCGCTTCATCTATCAATGGGCTTTGGGTTCCCAATATGGACTCCTCCTCATTTAAAATGATATAATTTTTAGTTTTTTGATACCTCGTGGTCAGACAGCTTGGAGTGCTTCTTCCATGTGAACTTTGTTGCTTTCTGAGTTAGATGGCTGCTTGTTTACTTAAAAGTCTTTAAGACACCAGACACTTTATCTTTTGATAGCTGGGCATCATCAACTTTCTTCACCACATTTGCTTATGCACACATTTGTCATCAGAGATTCTATCAGGCAGGTGGACATACAATATTATGATTTTAGTTCTTTGATGCCTGATAACTGATCCCTTTGACAGCTCGCGGTCACACAGGCTGGTGTGCTTCTTCCACGTGGGCTTTGCTGCGTCTGAGTTAGATGGTCACTTATGTACTTTTAAACTTTTAAGACTCCAGATGCTAAATCTTTTGATAGCTGGGCACCATCAGCTTTCTTAAACACTTTTGATCATGCACACATTTGTCTTCAGTGATCGTGTCCAGAAGGCAAGCATCATGGAATGCCAATTTAAGAGAACAAAGTGTTCTTACATTGAGGAAGAAATTTAGTGGAAGTCCAATGTCCATCTACTTACTACTAACTCTCTAAGTATATGCACTTAGATCTATTTCCCCATCATCATATATAAATATATTTGCCTATGTGAATGCCTGTATAATTCTATAAATGCCCTTTACCTCCTATTCTTTCCTCTATTTCCTATTTACTTTTCTCTTGTCCCTCTATCATGCTCAGCCTTCATTTGGGTTTCAGGAGTTTCTCTCTGTTACATTACTTTTGATCAGTTCCTCACACCTACCTTGTCACTGATTTTGAATCACTTGTTGTTCCCTTATCCCTGGGTTGGTCAACACCACCTTCTTTCCCTCACCTTCCCATCTCCCATGTCTCCCTGGAACCATAAGTCCTGTTGTTTTCTCCTCCAGACTTCATCCAGCCAATTTTATCTACATAGACTTGAAGAGATAACATGTACAAAAAACACAAGGCTTCGTAAGATGAAGCGACCAAAGAAAACAAAATGATAACAACATAAAAACCCCAATGTCCAGAAAATGTATAAAAAAGTAAAAAAAAAATAACAAAATAAAATCTGTAAATAGTCAAGGTCTACTCATTTACCTCCAGGTGTGTTTCCCGGTTGAGTCTGATAGGGTGCCACACCCTGGCCCCAAAGTATATCCTTGGCATTCCCTTGGGAACTCCATGCTCTGCTTTACCTTGATGTTGTGGGGAACACAAGATACAATCCTGACGCTGCTTCTCCATTGTTGTCCTCGTAGGGCCTTGGGTCAGCAAGGGATGGCATATTTCATAGTAGGGCCGGTTGTATGGCTCTCTCTGTGCATTGGCTGTTCTGAGTGGGGATATCGTCCTTAAGGCTTGGTGGGCAAGGATGCGCTCCACTCTCTCTTCCTTCCCCTTCGTTTGTTCTCATGTGCTCTGATCAGGCATGCCCCTTTCTCTGATCTGCAGCTTCTGTTCTCTCCTCCCAAGCAAATTCCCTTGTGTGGACACGTGGCTGTCCACGTAGTTGTGATTGGGGTTGGGACCTCAGACTCCACCACGGTTGCCCACTCCATGCTGTCATGCTGCCTTCACATCCTGGAACACAGGGTTTAAATTTGGTCCCTCTTTCCCTTGGATATATAAACAATATGTTCCCCCTGGGTGGGTTAGTACCCCATTCCCCTTCTACACATCGCCATCCCCCTCCCCCTCAGTTGGCTACCATATGTGGCCCTGGATTTGGTCCGGGCCCTGCCATACTACCTGGGCCTCCCCCCACCCTCCAGGAATTTCTGTATACAGTAGCTTTTTCCCAGTGCCCCTTTTGCATCTTGTTTAGACTTGCATCAGTGGACTCATGGGCAAACCTTTCTTAGGAGAGCTAGGAGGACTTGATGCCCTTGCTGATGAAGACTAAGGATGGAAATCTTCACTATGGATTACAGCTCAAAGTAAGAAAGACCCAAATCCTCACAACTGGAACAAGAGGCAACATCACCATAAATGGTGAAAATGTTGAAGTTGCCAAGAATTTTATCTGGCTTGGCTCTGTGATCAGTGCTCAGGGAGGCAACAGTCAAGAGACCACAAGTTGCATTGGACTTGGGCAATTGCTGTACAAGCCCTCTTTAGACTACTGAAAAGCAAGGATGTTACTTTGGGGACTAAGATGTGCCTGACCCAAGACATGGTATTTTCAATTGCTTTATTTTCATGCGAAAGTTGGATATTGTGTTAGGCAGGGTTCTCTGGAGAAACAAAACCAGGCGCCCCCCCCCCCCCCCCCACAAAGCGAAAAGGAACATAACAGCTAATTAGTTCACACAGCAGTACAGAGGCCTCAGCTCAACTCACTTTTGTAGAACAGTTAGTATACTGGAAATCCTCCAACTTAAGTGGGCTGCTGGTTAAAAGGTCAAGGAAGCAGACGGTGGAGTCTTCCCTCAGGCTAGCCAGGCAGAGTCTGTTCATAGGCAAAAGACAAGAAGGTGGGTCAGCAATAGTCGGTAGCACTGGAGTTTAGTGAAGCAGGCTCCCATGTGATCTTGAATTCCAGCTACGCACAGCGACAGAACCCACCAGCCTCAAGCTTAAGTGATGTACACAGCACTAGCAGCGTGGCAAAGCAGGTCTCAAAGGAACCCCAAGCTCTAGCAACAGGATCCATGGCTTGGTTTGGCTCACAGGAAGTGTAGCACACTGGTTGGGCCAGAGAACTTGCTGGTCTGCTCACCAGGGATCAAGAGAGAAGGGGCAAATCTTGTACAGCAATTTATCGCCCTCCATCAAGCTGCAACCTGATTAATCTCCATCCACAGGTTTCTATTGGTCTAGTTGGCATAAAAAAAAATCCAGCTATCACAAATATTGAATAAAGAAGGGCAAAGAAGAATTTATGCAATTGAATTGTGGTGAACATTCAATGTGCGATGGACTGCTGAATGGAAAAAAAATCTGTCTGTATTGGAAGAAGTGTGGCCACAGTGCTCGTTAGAGGCAAGAATATCGAGAGTTCGTCTAACATACTTTGGGCACACTGTCAGGTGGAACCAGTTTCTAGAGAAGGATGCAGTGGGAAACTAGAGGGGCAGAAAAGGAGGGGAAGGGCCTCAAGGAAATTGATGGACACTGTGACTGCAGTAACAGGCTCAAGAACAGGAATAAGTGTAAGGATGTTACAGGACCAGGAACTGTTTCATTCTGTATGTAGAGGGTCGCCATGGATTAGAAACAATTCGATGGCACTAAACAGCAACAACAAACAAAAAGAACAATCTGAGAACTTGATAATTTATTTTATTGGCCAGAATGCTCCAGAAGATCTACCCCCCCCCCCAATTCCCTGACTGCATAACATCCATAACTTATTGCTGCAGGAACAGATGTTGAAGGACATGGGCTAGTCTTTCTTCCTTAGTACTGAAGTTTAATAAATACGCTCACTCTCTCTTCTACCCTGGTCTTATAATTTACCTTGCTTGCAGCAGGCTGCCTGAATCACCTTCTTTGTGTGGTGGTAGGGGTTTGGTTACAGCAATTAATTTTAGAGGTTTTCCTGGACACAGAGATCTCAGTCACAAGATATTTATAATATTCATGAGCCATGATAGATTATGGAAAAATTTATAGGGGATATCTGGTATTTGAATTTGTTCTAAGCGCTTGTGGTAGTTGTGGCAGTCATGTGCTTATGTTAATTTTATGATTGAAATGTAGGGGTGGAATCTAGCCTGTTAATCTGGAGATAGCCATTGAGCAGCAAATGAGGCCACTATGTGGGCATGGCTTTCTCCTGAGACTTCTGGGAAATCTCGCGATATTTCCCTCATGAAGATGAGAAGCTGTCTTCCCCAGTGGTTGGCAGTTAGTGTCAGAGATGATTAATCACGGACAAGACAAGCTGGCAGCATCCGAGAAGCTGGAGGCGCCGACGGAGAGACCACATGGCTTTGCCCTGATGGAGCCAGACCTCTGAAGCTGGGGCGGCCACATGGAGATCTCTGCCAGCGATGAGTTGCTTCTGCTGTTGATGGACCCTGAGCCCTGGAAGTGAGGAGCCATGTGGAGACCTGTGCCAGCTCTGGGATTCTGCACCCACTGACCTCTGACTTCGTGAGTCAGAAGGAGACTTTATAGACTGATTTCGGGCATATGGGTTAATATCGGACTTATGACTTTGAACTGGACTGGGTTGGGATGCTTTCTCAACATTCCATTCCTTTTGAATATAAACCATTTCCTTATATCCATATGAGTGTCAATGAAATTTGTTCCTCTAGTCTACCCGGACTAACACAGTAGTTCTATAATTTGTCAATTTGAGAGGATTATGAGTGAAGCAGTGGGCTCTATCCTGTCAATCAGGTGACAGCCCACAAGACCTCTGTGTGGGCATGGTCTTCCCCTGAGGGTTCTGGAAATTGCTGTTTCCTCCTTGGTGGTGAGAGACATGTTCTGCTCACTCCCTGAGAGATGCTCTACTGAAAAGACAGATGGTAATATGCTGATAGGCCCTGTGTCCTGGGAACTGGAGGAGCCAGCTCTGAGATGCTTCTACTGCCACTGGATCCATAGGACTTTATATCCACTGGCTTGTGATCTTCCTGAATTTGTTATCATTGCATGTGTTTCATGAGTCTGAAGTGGACTTTATAGATTGGTATCAGACATATGGACTAATATATAGGACTTAGGGACTTGATATGAACTGGGCAAGGATGTTTTCTCAATATTCAATTGCTCTTATATATAAAATTCTTTCCTATACATGCGTGAGTCTCCATGAATTTGTTTCTCTAGTTCACCCAGACTGACACAGTGCTGAAGCCAAGACCCCTACCCTAATTGCACACATTTCATACCATGCATGGTCCTAATCACCCATGGTTATTGACAAGATAAGTAGATAAAAGGTTAACTATTGTTAAAAATTCACTTAATTTTTTTGACTTCAGCTGAGTGTCAGGTTAGTTCAGTCATTTTTTCACTTCTTTCAGAGGTTAAATAATTTTTTCTCTAACTCTTGCTATTGGATTTATTTTTCCTTCTTTTCTATATCTTGCTGAGTTTAACTATTTATATATAGCTGTTTATTCAGTTTTTTCTAGTATTTCTAGGTGCTTGCAAGAGAGGAGTTCCAGATAATCCGGATTGTCAAATTATAGGATTCAGATGATAAACAAAAATCCTCACATCTGGGCCAATAGACAGCATCATAATTAATGGGGAAAAGAGCAAAGTTGTTAATGATTTCAATTTTACTTAGACTCTTCTCTGTGTTGCAGTATAGAAATAGATCTATATCAAGAAATAGATCACACAGTTGTAGAGAGAGGTAATTCCAGTCCAGTGCAAGTCAGGCTTCTTCTAACTCATGGAAGCTGATGAACAAGAAGCAGGATGGTGAAGCAGAAGCAGCAGGAGCCACAAGCTTGTGGATGCGGAGGTCTGAAGTGTGTAGAATGAACCCACCTTTGGTAGTCTGCTGACAGTTCCTGGGAGCTGCAGGTGTCACAACAGGAGATCAAGGAACCAGCAGTGAGATTCAGCCCAGGCAGAAGTCAAAGGGTAAAAGAAAATATGTTGCCATCATCATTTTCATCATCATTTCTTTCTACTTGAATCTGTGGTATCAGCTCCTTTTATTCCTCCCCTCCCCATCTCATGAACCCTTGATAAATTATAGATTACTATTATTTTCATTTCTATTGTTTGATTTCTCACACCGTGAGACCTCTTTAAAGTGTGGGAAAGCAAGGATGTTACTTTGAAGACCTTTGAAGACATTACCTTACTTTGAAGACATTACCTTGCTGAAGCCTTGGCAATTGCAATAGTTTCATATGTATGTGAAAATAAATTGTTGGGAGTTGAATAAGAAAGACCAGAGAAAAATAGATGCATTTGAATTATAATGCTGGCAAAGAATATTGAATATAACATGGACTTCCAAAGGAACAAATAAGTGTCTTAGAAGTACAGCTAGAATTCTTTTTAGAGGCAAGGATGGACTCACATACTTTGGACATATTGTCAGGAGACACCAATTCCTAGAGAAGTACATTGCATGGCAAAGTAGAAGTTTAAGGAAAATAAAAGCCCTTGGTAAGATGGATTCACATGGTGGCTGCAACAATGGACTTGAACATAAGAACAATTATGACAATGGTACAGGCGCATGAAGTATTTTGCTCTGTTGTTCGTAGAGTTGATATGGCAAGGAACTGACTAGATGGGCCCTAACAACAACATGACATACAGATAAGTAATATATGCTCTCATTAAACACTCTTCAGCCTATACTAAACATATACTAGATTCAAATGAAAGAAGTAAAATTATGAAAAAGTTAACATTGGAAAAAGTGATATCATGATGGATAAATACTATATTGTCATCTAGTATCACTTCTGGTGGTGCAATTGTTAAGTATTCATTGGTTTGTGGCTGCAAAAGCTAATGACTTAAACCTACTTGAAGAGATGAGATTTGACAATCTGATGCCATACTTAGATAAAAACCTAACCCTCCTTTTGTTGCTGTTCTACTCTGTCACATCAGGTCACTATGATTATGATTGACTTGATGGCACAAAAGAACAACACAGGAAAGAAGGATCAAAAGTCTGATAAATAGGAATATATCATGGATAGTGATGACATTGCCATTTCTCTAGGGCCTTTATATGCCTTTTGAAATAATTAATCTTTTAATTGAAATAATTAATCTTTTATTTGTAGATGTGAGTCCAGTAAAGACTATGGGAGTAGATTGATGGGTTGATGGGGCACAACTCAAGATAAGGAGAAATAGCTGCAAAAATCTGCTAGTGATTGGAACTTGGACTATGCTAAGTATGAATCTAGGAAAAATTGTAAGTCATCAAAAATGAAATGGAAGGCATAAAGATCGATTTGCTAGGGATTGATTAGTGAGCAAAATGGCCTGGCAATGGTCATTTTGAATCAGAAAATCAATGACTTACTATGCTGGAAATAGCATAACCAAGAGGAATTGTGTGGCATTCTTTGTCAAACATTTCAAACTCCATCTTGAAGTACAGTGTGGTCTGTGAAAGGAGTACAGCTATCTGTCTTCAAGGAAATCTAATCATTGCAACTCTTATTTAAATGTATGCACTGAACACAAAAGCTAGTGATGAAGAAATTGAAGAGTTCTGTCAATGACTTCTGTTGGAAAATGATCAAGCAAGTTGTCAAGATACATTGAAAATTATGGCCAATTTGAATGCAAAATTGGAAACAAAGAGGAAGGAACAGTATTTGGAACATACGGGTTTGGTGATAGAAATGAAGCTGGAGAGGGAATGATAAAAATTTCCAAACCAACAACATGATCTTAGCAAATACCTTTTTTCCAACAACAAAAAAACACTCTACACAGTAGCACTTTGACATATGTATGATTTTCTGATTCAAAATGACCAATTGACAGGGCGATGCCAGAGGTGCAGGCTAGCTTCAGAGCAGAACATGGAAATAGGGATATTATTGCTGATAGCAGATGGTTATTGGCTCAAAGCAGAGAATACCAGAAGGCTGTTTACTTGTGTTTCATTGACTATGCCACGATATTAGACTATGTGGCTCAGAACAAAGTATGGATAACATTGAGAAGAATGGGAATAGGGAACACTTCCTTTTGCTCATGTGGAACCTGTACCTGGCTCAAGAAGCAGCTCTGTGAATAGAATGAGGGGACACCACATGGTTTAAACTCAGGAAAGGTGTTCACCAGGGTTGTATCCTCTCACCAACCTTGTTCAATCTGTATGCTGGGCAAATCATCAGCGAAGTGGATTATATGAAAGAATGAAGCAATAGGATTAGAGGAAGACTTACAATCTGTGATATGCAGATGACACTTTTCATGCTTAAGTGAGGAGGACTTTGAAGTACTGCTGGTGAAGACCAAGAATTGCTGCCTTCACTATGCATCACACCTCAATGTAAAGAGACTAAAATCTTCACAACTGGACCGTTAGGTCACATCATGATAAGTGAAGAAAAGATTGACGTTGTCAAGAACTTGGATCCACAATCAATGCTCATGAAAGCAGCAGTCATGAGATTAAAAAATGAATTGCATTTGGTAAATCTACTGCACAACTTTCTTTAGAATACTGAAAAGCAAGGCTGCTACTTTGAAGAGTAACGTGTGCCAGACACAAGCCATGCTTCATATGCATGGGAAAATTGGACATTGAAAAAGGAAGAATGAATAAGAATGTACTTGAATTTTGATTGGAGATGGATTTGAAAAGTACGATGGACGGCTGAAAACTACAATCTATTTGTCTTGGAAGAAGTATGATCATAGTGCTCCTTAGAGGCAAGAATCGTGAGATTTAATCATATGTCCTTCGGGCATGTTTTCAAGTAAGACCAGTCCTTGCCGAAGGACATCATGCATGGGAAAGTAGAGGGACAGCAAAAACCAGGAAGGCGCTCCAGGAGATGGATTTATATCATGCCTGCAACAAGGGCCTTGAGCATGCGAAGAACAGTGAGGCTGGCACAGGACTGGGCAGTGTTTTGTTCCTTTGTGCATTAGCTTCCTTTACATTGGTACCAACTCAATGGCACGGAACAACAACAGCAGCAGCAGCAGCAAGAACAACAACAACAACAACAACAACAAAGTTTTGAAAATAAAATGTCAGACTTCAAATGTGAATACTTGATAAAACAAGATCATGTTCTAGTGAGAAACAAGGTTTAGCTACTTGTTTAATCAAGTGTTAAGAGAGCTTAACACTTAAATGATTGCAAAGAACATTTGTTCTTTTACAAGTAAAAATAGTTTGCTTAGAAAAACTGATCCAGGCATGATAAGATGCAGGAAATTATTATGTTAGAACACAGAATCTTGATTTGGGGGTAGATTACTTAGAAGGCAATAAAATCCTTTCAGGGAAGGCTAATAACTCAACAAAATTATGTGATTTTAACATAGAGTAAAATAAAGTCAATTTGAATTATTAGATAGAAAACTTTTACTGTTTTGTTCTTAAGTAATCTTATGTTAACTTGTTTCCAGGAAACATGGTCTAAGAATTGTATCAGCCAAAGACAGAGAACAGGTTGACTTGAGCATATTTAAATTCATTCCAAAAAGGCAAGACAGAAGAAAACAGTAAGGTTTGCTACCTCCAAACTGCTTCAAAGATTCAGAGAAATTCGAGCAAGTTAGATACCATAAACTATGTGTCAAGAAACAGGCTGATCCTAGGAAGCAATTAGCAGAGTTTGAAATGATTGCTGGATGCAATTGATACTCTCAATGCTGTGCCCCAAAGGCAGGTGCTATAATGATCATAGGACATTATCTATTCTACGTTTCTCCAGCATCTACCTGCACTGAGTGCAGCAATGGAGAAATGCTTCCAGACTGGCCTTACTAGATCATGGGGATGGTGATCTCTGAGATCTCTGAATGGGGAATGGCTTTGTGTCTGGCTACTTATCTTGATTGTCTTGCTTCCCTCTTTCTAAAAAATGGAATTTTGTTTTTTCTGCAAGGGAGGAGGCTGGTATATTTTTAACAAACGAAATCTTGAATTATGTGATATTTCTAGTATTTTGATTAACGGTGGGCTAATTGTTTCACTTCCTCTATCAACCTCATTAAAATTGAGTTAGCATTCATCATGATAAATAAAATTCCCTTTCTGGGACTCCTTTCTAACGTTGAGTATTCTTTTAGATTTTCTTATTCTTTCCTGTTTCACTCTGAAAGATTAGTCATTTTATTTTTCAAGGAAACCATCATGTTTCCCTGAAAGACTTGTCTGCTAGCTTTGCATACAAACCTGTTCAAATCTATTATTGCTTAGTATTCTTATTCACATTCATTGATGATAACCTTTTTTTTGGGGGGGGGGCACATCACTGCCTCTGGTGGTCATGGGCGCTACCCAGTGCTGCTCCTGAAAGCTGCTGCTGGATTTGAACCGAGGCTGTAGTCCTGCACTCAACCACTTACGCCACCGGGGCTCAGCCCAATTGATGATAACTTTTACAGAGTAATGTGGCAGGTAGATAATGGTGAATTCTCTTTCACACACTGCATTCTTTATAGCACATGAGCAGAAATTCCGACGGCCTGCACCCGCTGTTGCAGCCACAGTGGAAATCCATCTCCCTGAGGGTTTCTCACAAGCTGAGCTCAGGCAGAGGAACAATGCAAAGAACGGCGTGGGATTGGGCCGTGCTTTGTTCTTTTGCATCTAGGGTCATAACTAACTCAATGACACCTCACAACAACAGCAGAGATGATAAAGATAGGTTTCGTAATTTTGATAGCCATGTAGAAATCTTATAGTTTCTAAGTGTAGGAAAATATATTAACGGTCTCAAATATATATCTTATCTGTGCTGTATAAAAGAAAACTTGGGTGCAGTGGGTGAGGTAGTGAGCTTCTATTGACCAGGTAAGAGGTTCAAACACATCAGTAACTCCAGAGGAATAAAATAAAGCTGGCTGCTCCTGTATGCATATATATATATATATATATATATATATATATATATATATATACCCTACCTATAAAGACTTGCTGTGAGTCAGAAAAGACTAATTGCAGTGGGTTGTTACCACACAAAAATGAAAGCCCAGAAGTATATTGGTTCAAAATAACACTTAGAAATTCATATTTCAGTATTATATCTTTCTTAGAAATAAACTAGAGCTTTAATGGAAATTCAATATTAATTAATTTAGCACAAATTTATAGTTCTAAATCTCCTAAAGATTTTTGAAAAGTAAGTTGACATGCTATAAAACATAATTACTGAATTGCATTTCAGAAGTTTTACAAAATAGTGACTTAATTTGCTTGAACACAAATTTGCATTTTCTCAAATCTTAAACATCTACCGGATGTAAAGCCAGCTTATTCAGTCAATAAACTTGATTAAGTTTTGAACAGGTTTTGATGTAATAAAAATTAAGCTTAAATCTTCAATACTGACAATTTGAAAGCCTTAGTTCCTGGGCTAGTTAGGGTTTATTGTGCCAACCTGGCCAATAAACACATGTGTTATTAATTGTAAGGCAGCTTAATTGGCTAGCTTTGCCTCTCTAGTTTTCTTGTCTCTTGATCTCTGATGATCAGGTCAGTGTGCAGCTGTCTTAGCTAGTTCTCTACCTCTGCTAGACAGGCTTACTTCGTGTGAAGCATCTCTGAGGAGAAGTCACATGGACCTACCCTGATGCAGCTCTGGGTGCTAGAGAAACCTCACGGAGACTCCTGCCAGTGCTGAGATGTTTAAACTGCCACTGGCTTAAAAAACTTTCTACTCACTGACCTGTGATCCCTCTGCATTCAGCATCACTGTGTGTGTTTTGTGAGCTGGAGGAGGACTTTGTAGATCGGTGTTGAACATATGGACTAGGTTGAACTTGTGGGCTGGGACTGGACTGCATTGAAATGCTTTCTTAATGTACACTTATCTTTTATATAAGACTCCCTTTTATATACATATCAGTTTCTGTGGATTTGTTTCTCTAGTCTACTCAGACTAATACAATTGCTTTTTAAAAATCAAGCCTACAATATTAAACTAGTCTCATTTGCTAAAGATTTACCTTAATTATGTGAACTTGAAGTGTTACAACATTTGAGTCAGTTTGTATATGATAGGTAGATATTCTTACATATATGTATATATAAGTGAAATTATTAGAAACTAATTTTCCTTGATATATGGCAATTTTTGGAATATTTCACTTATATAAGCACTTATTTATCTCTAAGCCAAATTGAATAGTGCTCTCTTAAGGAGTCTTATAAATTAATTTGGTACTATCACTTGGAGTTATAAAAATATTACACATATCACACATTAGATACACATATAACCCTGACAAACATGAAGATACAGCTACATGCAAATAGCGAGTTGATAACTTCAATTAAGGGAAGCCCTGGTGGTGTATCACTGGGCTGCTAATCACTACGTTATGTGTTGAGTTGTTAAGTACTTGCTCCAAGAGAGAAAGACAAGGTTTTCCATTCCCATAAAGAGTTAGATACTCAGAAACTCATAGACATGGTATGAATTGAATTAATTTGATGGCAGTGAGTGAATTTAATGTAGTGGATTATAAACTGGCTTGTTAACCACAAGATAAGTCATTTGAATTTACCAGTCACTCAATGGGGCAAAGTGAAGATTTCTGCTCCCATAAAGATTTACACCCTTGGAAACCCACAGGACCAGTCCTACTCTGTCTTATAGGGTCAAAATGGACTCAAGGGCAATGAGGGAGTGATAGGTTCAATTTAAAAATTTCAATTATGAATCAGCTATCTAGATTGAGAAGGCCTCGTGGGAGGTAATTGTCTGGCTAAGAGGGGAAACTAGCCAATTGGGGAGCTCTCTCTGATAGGGTGAGGTCATAAACAGTGTGAATCAGGGATCTCAGTTAGACAAATATGCTAAGGTAGCACCTAAAATTTTAGTCTTGTGATACAATGGGTTCTTGAGAAAATTTATAATCACAGGAAAGGTTTTGTGAGAGAGGTCTTTTTCTTCCTCTTTATACCAAAGGAAATGAGTGGACCATTTTTAGAAAAGATCTTGAAGATTTGAGCCTCAAGTGCTCCTCAAAAAATGAGCCATTTTGGGGGGAGACCTTGAGTTTCCTAAAGATGATATTGAGCTCCTAACTTATTCTTTAGGGAAATTTCATTATTGGAGAAACTGAGCATTAATAGAACTAAAATGATTGAATGTGTATCCTGCAGGGAGGGGTCAGAAGAAAAACAAATTCAGAATTTCCCATCAAATACCTGTTATTGACAGAAAACTTAGAACTTTAGCTCAAGGTATAAATTTTGGGGTACAGAGTAAAGGACTTTACTTGAACAAACTGAAGTAGAAGATTTTTTAAAGGGAAATCTTTAATATGCGACACTGGGAAGTATTCAGAGCACTGGATTAGAATAAATCCTAACTTCTATGTCCCAGAAATGAGTCTGATAAGCTATCATTAATATGGGATGAAGACAGTGGGAGGTGAGGGGGCAGTCAGTACTTCATTCAAGTGATGGCATGATACTTTCAAAAAATTATTCAGGGAATAATAGGGAGATTTTTCACAACCTAAATCAGAATAGTTATAGTAAGGAGTGGTCAAGCAAAATCTTAATAGACAGAAGCTTTGGAAACTATAGAAAGGAGGGCTGAGGAAAGATGCCAACAACTGCTGAGGGTGAGAGAAGTTTTGAAGTTAAGAGAACTGCACCAAATTTTGGAAGAATGGCAACAGAGTAAGGCAAATAATGTTGGTTTATAATTTGGGACACGGGGTAGAAGTCTCTAACTGAGACAGAGTAAACCAATTACAGTGAGGAAAACTGAGGTAAATTGTAGGTCCTGATTTTTCTTGTCAAGTCACCCTGAAGTTATGACAGGTTCAACGTTTGACTAGCTAGCCACTACTATTTTTGTCTGTTTGTTGGAACTTGTTCTAAAAGGACTAGTGTAGGGTGTAGAATTTGCTCCTTATTTTAATTTCTGTTTATACATCTCTCTCATAGTTGAGTGGTGTGGCAAAATGAGGTTCTAGGGAAACAAACCAGTGACACTCATACGTATGAGAGAAGTTTACAGTATTTTTTTTGGATCATAAGATGAACCAGATCCATAAGATGCACCCAGTTTTTAAAGCAGGAAAACAAGAAAAAAATCCATAAACAAATAGTACCAGTATTCTAAAATAATTATTAAAATAAAGCAAAATATGTGAATATTTAACAGCGTAAACTCAGCAGTGATGTCAAGAACCATCATCACTTTCATTAACAAATGAGGGGAGATGTGTGCTGTGCCGATCATGTGACCTGACTGACATTGAGACTCCAGGAGGCGGGACTTCCCCCGAGCACACAGAAATCCACATGCAAACAGCAATGGACAGTAAGAAGGCACAAGGGATCATAAACAAATGTCCTGGGTTACTATACCTTTGAACCATAAGATGCATCCTCACCAATCCCCACTTTTGTGTCTTATGGTCTGACAAATATGGCATATCAAGAAAGACATTTTTTATCAAGGAAATGGCCCACGTCATTCCAACTCAATTCCATGAATGAGATGCTAGCAGGAGTCATCTCTAGACGTACACAGCTGATGGCTGATGAAGCAGGAAGGGAAAGTGAGAAGCTAGGAAATCACAGCCCATTGGGTGCAAAGTCTTGTGGATCCAAGTTTGGCATAAACAGAGTAGAGAACCAGTTGCAGGATTATTACATTGAAATACTATCACCAGTATTTTGTTTTTACTGGAGTAAACAGCTTAGGATTTTCTTTCCCTGCACAGATGCTTCTGCCAAAATTACCATCCATGGACTTAGTAAATGCCTTATTGTGGTAGTTACATAATCTGGTGTCATTTTGAGAGGATTATGAGTGAAGGGGTGGAGTCTGGCCTGTCAATCAAGATATAACCAATGAGGTCTCTGTGTGGGCATGGCCTTCTCCTAAGAATTCTGGGTACTCTGGTATTTTCTCCTTGGAGACAGACACTTTTTCCTCTCTGCTTTCTCCCTGGGAGCAGATAAGAAACATGGAACTATTGCAGCAGATAAGAAACATGGAACTATGCTAGTGGCTTGAGCTGGAGAAGCCACATGGCCCTACCCACATGCAACTTGACCTCAGAAGCTGGAGAAGCAATGTAGGGATCCCTCCCAGTGCTGAGATGCTTACCACGCCACTGGATCTGAAGACTGTCTACCTACAGGCCTGTGATCATCCTGCATTCAGTGTCATAGCATTTGTTTAGTGAGTCTGAAGAGGACTTTATAAATTAGTATTGGATATATAGGCTAATATGGGACTTACGAGTTTGGACTGGATGGGGTTGGGATGCTTTCTTAATGTATTATTATTATTATTATTATTATTATTAATATTTGGGCATCACTGCCCTCTGGTGGTCATGGGAGCTACCCAGCACTGTTCCTGAGAGCCGCCGCTGGATTTGAACCGCACTCAACCACTTGCGCCACCGGGGCTCAGCCCCCTTAATGTATAATTATATAATTATCCTTTATATAAAACTCTTCTGCCATATGAATTTCTATGGATTTGGTTCTCTAGTCCATCTGGGCTAACACACTTATCTACTGCTATGGTATCTCACACAGCAGCAACCTTGATTGAGAGAGCCACTTCCTAGCAAACTAAGTGGGTAATGTGACAGTGCTCATAGAATTCACTGGTCTTACCATGCTATCTGTGATCTTGAAGCAGCTGGCTAGATTGTCCGGAGCAATCCAGCCCGAACATGCTTGACCTTGCTACAGTCACTAGTCTGAACTCTGTTACAGTTTGTTGCCTGAGCTTAATAGTCTATTATCTTTATAACTGTAAACAGTCCTGCCCTTTGAAGCTTAACTTGCAGACTTGCTGACCTTCACTTGTCAGTAACTATATGCTAATCACCTAAGAGTAGTAGTCTGTTATCTTTAAACTGTAACTGTAAACTGTAAACAGTAACTGTAAACTGTTAACTGTAACTGTAAACAGCCCCTTTTGCGTGCCTTATTTGGCACTCGCCTAGGATTGGCTCCCTGTTGACTTTACCTCATTAGCATAAGTTGTGACCTTTACTCCTGACCATTGGCTATATATACCCTGAGTTTTGCCCCAATAAACGAGGCTTGATCAGAATCCTGTCTTGTCTCCATTTCTTGCGTCTCCTGTCCCCCCCAATTCCCGCTCCTCCTTCCAGGACTTGCGAATTACGGACCCGCAGGCTGGGACACTAGATAGATTGAGTGATGGAATGGCCTTCTAAAGAGACACTTTTGCACCATCTAGGTGGCAATACCTTGCAAATTGGGACTATGTTCTCTCAGACTTGTACATGCTCCAAACTGGCATCCAATATGTGGTTCTATTTCTCCAGTAACTAGGATTTTTAGTTCCAGGAACCAAGTAGTAGTTATAGGAGTGGAATGATTATTATTTTTAGTTATCTACTCTCAAAATTCTTGCTTGCTGTCCTCGCTACTCTATTTTCTTGGGTCTTGAGGTCTTAGTTTCAAAGGGAGGAATATTCCCACCTGGAGAAACAAGACTTAGTCAATTGAACTGAAGATTGAGGATTTACTTTCACCCTTGTGTTAGATAGTGTTCTCTAGAGAAACAAAACAAGGTCCATCTGTCCGTCCATCCATCCATCCATCCATCCATCCATCCATCCATCCATATCAAGGGACATAAGAGCTAATAAGCCCACACAGCAGGAAAGAGGGCTCAGTTCAACTCACTGCTGTGAATCAGTTAATATACTGGAAGTAACTCACAATGGCTACTGGGTTCACGTTCAAGAGAGCAGACAGCTGAGTCTTCCATAGAGCATGACAGTTGGGTCACAGGCAGCAAACAGCAGGGCAGGTCACTATAGTCAGCCAGACATCAGGGTCTGACAGTTCCAAGTACAAACGATGTATCCACTAGCTGGGTGGTAAGGCAGGTCTTGAAGGAACCTCAAGTTTTAGCGACACGGTCCTTGGGTCGGGCATCCCACAGGTAGTCTAGCTTGCAAGTTAAGGCAAAGAACTAGCTAGAGAGTAAGAGACAGTCAGGGCTTGCTGATACATTTATCTCTCCGCCCTCCAATCAAACTGTGACCCCATTAGTCCCACATGTTCCTATTGGTCAGGTTAGTACAATAAACCTGCCTATCACACCCCAGCTTCCATCTGCTTTGAGCTCCTTATGCCTCTAGATCAACAGGCAAGAAAGGAGCTACTTTATTGGGCGGTGTGACTGATCCTGAGTACCAAAGAGAAATTGGCTATGACATATTGAAAGCAAAGGAGAATGTTTAGAATCCAGGAGATTCCTTTGAGTATGTCTCAGTACTACAAGGCTCTGAGATTAACATCAGTGATATATTAGAGAAATCCAATTCTGACAGCACCAGAATCTTCAGGAATGAAGGTTTTGGTTACCCCACAGGCAACAAGGCCCCTGATCAGCTGAGGTGCTTGCTGGGGAAAAAGGGAATGCCGAAGAGGCGAAAGAAGGAAGTAGTTCTAAACAGCAGCTGCAGCCATGTGGACGGTCCCGAGATGAGATGAGTCTTTTCTCTTCGTATGAAAACACTAAATGCATTTTTTTCATTCACTTAGGAGACACGAGAGACAAATACGCTTAGTGCATTTTTGGTCGTAGTTGTCTGTGGTTGTTAGGCTTCATGTCAACTTGATTGGGTCAGGATCCTGAGTCGTTTTATGCTCAGTATGTTTAGTAAAGCTTGTCCCACAATATAACTGAACAACATAAACAACCCCATGTTAGGATGGCTGGGAGTAACCAAACAGGCGGGGAATAGTAGGGTGGAGTGCAATCCCTTACTCAGGTCCTGCTCCGATGTTGTCTCTTTGGAGCTGTGACCTGCATCACATATATAGATAATATCTATTTATATATTAAATATCACATTAATATGAGATTAGACTATTAACCATATTATATATTCACATATATAATACACATGTTTATATTAAAATGTACATATATTGGAGATGTGTGCTTTAACATTTTTCATGTATGAAAGTATTTCATATAATAAAATGCCACATATTAGAGTTTTCTAAAAATAATTTATGTATGACAGGCATGTGGAGAACTCCATTTGTTCTCTTGGCTGGGGTACTGCATCTGGCTTCTCTGGATTGGGGTGGGTGGCCTACTATGCTCCCTGCCGGCCCTGGGAGCTGTCAGGAACCTGTCACACTGCCTGTTGCCTTTGGAGTAATAGCCTCACTTCAACTGCTTGTTTGCTTCTCTATTAATATCCTGGTTCATCTTCCTGATTTTTAGTTCACCAGACCTGGCAGCTGCATGAGTAACTTATCATCCGAGCCTAGACTTAACCTGGGCTGGGCTTGTCTGTGCAGGCTATTGTCTGGATAACAATTTCTTTATGACACATATAGTATATACTCGTGTCCTTTGATGTTGCTTCCAGAGAAAACCAATCCTAACATGTGGTGCTAGTTGTATCATGTTAGAAACAGGTTTGGCTGTGTTATTGTCTTTATTTAGATATTGAGGATCGTTTCGGGAGATGTGTAAAGGTGACAAATTGACAAAGAGTGGACTATAAATAGTTAAAGCTTTGTGTCAACTTGCCTGATCCAGCATTCTCAGTAGTTTGGCTGTTAAGATCGGGCAATATGGGGAGATTCACAGGAAGTTTATGTAGGACTAAAATTATGTAGGACATTTAGAACTGAATAAATAATATGCAACATAAGAAAGCTATAAAATATCATGTGTTACATTTGCTAAGTCTAGGAAGATAATAAATTTAGACCATTTATTTCACCAAATGAAAAATGGAATGCACAAATGGTTTCTCAATTTATAGACTTTAAAACAAGGGTCTGAACTAACTGCTACAAACCTATAAAGTTATGTGCAGTAGCTCATAGGACCTCTTTACTGATTTTCTGACATCATTGGCACCATGTAGTGCTAAATTATTTCCAGAAAACAGGGCTTCATCAAAATTTTCCCTTATTTCTATCAGATCAAATATAAACTCAGTATCAGATAATGAAATAACCTAGATGAGATGGGGAATTTGGATCTATGCCACTCTGATGGCTCTTCCTCTGGACACAGGAAATGTTTCTGGGCTATGCTCCAAAGCTATGTTTTATTGATCAATGGTGAAGCATATCACACAAAGCAGTTATGAATTTTAATACTCCAGGTTTAATTTAGGAAAAAAATAAACCAAGGGATGCCATTTGCTCTATGATATTAAATTCTTGAACATTTTTGCTCTGTAGTCTGTAGGTTTTTTGTTGTTATTGTTTTAAAAAATATCTATACTTTGTGTAAAATAAAAAATACTGAGCTTTGTTCTTTTTAAAATATATGTATGAGTTGTAATTGACTCAGTGGCAGTGAGTTTGCTCATTGGTTTTGTTATCTTCTATAGGCAAGAGACCAAAAAGGTCAAGTGCTGTCTCCACTTTCACTGTATTTTTATCTCTCCAATATCCACAGGAACCTGGGTGGCATAGTAGTTATGTCATGGTCTGCTAACCATAAATAAAGTCAGCAGTTCAAAACCACCATTTACTGAGGCTTCCTACTGCTGCAAAGAGTGAGAGTCTAGGAAACCCACAGAGGCAGTTCTAACCTGTGTGGGCTACAGTAGGCTGTCCTTGGAGCAGAACTGACTTAATTGCAGTGAGTTTGGTAGAGTTTTTTAAAGTCAATATTCAAGGGAATTTTTTCTAATCAAGACTCTGTGTTTTGAGTACAAAGATCACCATGGGGATGTTTATTTTTCTGCATGATAGAGCATCATGTTCCTGTGTTGCCGAGAAAACACCTAGCAAAGGGCCTTTGTTCCTGGTAACTGCACCTTTATATAACTGCTTCTCTCAGGTCTGACACATGGTGAAGTCTGGTGGGTATCATATATTTTCTCCTTAAATATACATCTGGTAAAGTGTTCTCTCTTCAGGGGTTTATTTTGTATAATCTTTAAAAAACAAAACAAAATCTGAAGTTAATTTTGATATAAGGATCCCCCCCTCCCTGCAAAGACCATTATCTTGATAGGCTTTGGGAACAACAAGGAGTATTCCAAGTGGGAATTTATTTCTTCATCAAAGATTATCAAGGGTGACAGTGTTGGAAACACAGCTACTTGGCTTGAATAGAGGTGGAGGAAAACTCCAACAAAACATACTTTTGAGGCTTGTTTTCATATGTACTAACTTGATAAAAAGCTAGTCAGGAAGTATGCATAACTGCTTCAATGTAGCCGTTACCTCTGTGGAAGGAGATAGGGAACTTGCACTGAGGGGGTTACAAACAGAGCTTGGGATTTTAATGAAAAGCCCTAACTATTTAAAGGAAAAGAAAGATGTGATGAAACTATAGAGAACTGATAACTACCATTGCTTGCTTCTAGGTTATCAGTTATGATGGAATGTGTATCAGAGGGGACTGGTGTGCCATAGTTTCCAATGACTAAGTGTGGGGAGTAGATCTCATACTTTCTCCTCCTATGCTTGGAATATTTTATAATAATATTTATAAAAATAATGTGAACAAGCAAAACATTGGACAGACATGTCATTATTGTTAGGTGCTTTTTGACTCATAGTAACCCTCTGCACAACAAAACCAAACCCTGCCCTCTCCTGCTCCTATTCTCAAAGCCACGGTTACTGTCACTATGCCAGTCCTTATTCGTGAAGGAGAAAATAATATTCCTATCAGGTGCTCCATCCTAATGGTGCAATTGTCTACTTTTGCTCTCCTGGGTAGAGCCAAGGATCAGTCTCACAGGCGTTGATCACAAAGTGTGACCACATAATGAACAGAATCCCCGGTGTAGGAGAGACAAGAGGAGACCGACAGGCTTGGGGATCTTACTCAATTGCAAAATTTGATTCACTATCTATTTGCAAACTGGTTTGCCCTCCAACATTAGTTCCTTTAAATGGCTATAAGAACTAGTGGGGAGAGGGTTGGGATCTCTTTTATATTATAGTTGTTGATATGCCTGGGACAGAGCATCTTACGTACAAGTGGAGACAATCTGAGAATGAAATCAACTCAGAAAAGAGCAGATCTAAGAGTCTCAGAGATGATTGAATCCATTTTGTGTCACTTCAATTGTTGGATATAATTGTTCTTGGGCCCAAATGTACTTTCGCCTTCTAACATTATGAACTAATGTATTCACATGTTTTTAGCTTAAATGCTTTTGATCTAATGTATGCATAAACAAATGTGGTGAAGAAAGCTGATGGTGCTTGGCTATCAGAAGATATAGCATCTGGGGTCTTAAAGGCTTGAAGGTAAACAAGAGGCCATATAGTTGAGAAGCAACAAAGCCCATATGGAAGAAGCACACCAGTGTGTGACCACGAGGTGTCAAAGGTATCAGGTATTAGGCATCAAGGAGCTAAAAATTTTATTAGTGTAAATGAAAGGGAGTACAGGTTGGGGACCCAAAGTCCATCTGGAGGTACTGGACTTCTCCTTACAGAGGGATGGTAGGGAGAAGACAAATTAGTTAGGGTACAGTGTAGCAATGATGAAAAGTACAACTTTCCTCTAGTTCTTCAATGCTTCTTCCTTCCACTATCCTGATCCCAATTCTACATTACAAATCCATCTAGACCAGAGTATATACACTGGTATATACACTGATAGAAGCCAGAAACATAGGGAATCCAGGACAGATGATCCCTTCAGGACCAGTGGTGAGAGTGGCACTACCAGGAGGGTGGAGGGAAGGTATGGTAGAAAGGGGGAACCAATTATAAAGATCTACATATAGCCTCCTCCTTTGGGTATGGACAACAGGGAATTGGGTGAAGTGAGACCTCAGACAGTGTAAGATTTGACAAAGTAATAATAATCTATAAATGATCAAGGGTTTATGGGGGAGCAGGGAAGGAAAGGAAAAATGAGGAGCTGACACCAAAGGATTAGATAAAAAGCAAATGTTATGAGAATGATGAGAGCAGTGGATATACAGATATGCTTGACAAACAATGGACTAACATATGAATTGTGATAAGAGTTGTATGAGGCCCCAAATGGTGTTGATTTGAGGTTTGCCATATATAATTGAAAGGGCTGTATTTTCCTTTAACTACTCTGGGAAGACATGTGCGAAGTTCAGATCAAGGAGCACATCCTTCAACAACTTATCTCTGATTCCACATGCTTAATTCATTGTTTTCTTTTGCTTTGAACATTCACACTTTGCAGACTTCCTGCATGTAATTTCTCTTTACTGGTTTCAAATTCTCTTACAGGCAACATTTATAGTTTCAGAAAGGACTTCTAGGTTTATTTAGCTCCCGAATGGCATCCACATCTACTTGCGATGGCTTGATATCTTCACAATAATTAATCTGCCCATCAAGGAGCAATGTAGATTTTTCATTTATTTAGATATTTTATTTCAACAATATTTTATGATCTTGGTATTTACATCATGTACATCTGTTATGAGTTTTATTTTTAAATGTGCTTGATGTAGGAGGTCTTCAAAGGTCTAATTCCTGGAGCTTCTTAATGTTACATTCTTCAGCAAAATATCTCATTCATCTCTCAGTTTGTTATATTGTGATGGCTTGCATATTGCTGTGATGATGGAAGATATGCCATCAGTGTTTCTAATACAAGTGATCATTGGACCAGAACCATTTTCAGCAGAGCTTTCAGACAAAGAATAGACTATATGTGTTTTCTTACTATGCAAAAACTATCGACTGTGTGGATCATAATAAGCTATGGATAACATTATGAAGAATGGGAATTCCAGAACACATAACTATGCCCATGCAGAATCTATACATAGTACAAGAGACAGTTACTTGAACAGCACAAGGGGAATCTGTGTGTTTTAAATTCAGGAAAGGTGTGCATCTAGTCCAGGAAGACTAGAGAAACAAATTCATAAACAGGAATATGTATAAGGAAGAGCTCTAAAAAAGGAAAGAGGTCTGTATACAAAAACAATTGAATACTGAAAAAGCACCCTAGCACAATCCAGATCAAGTCCATAAGTTCAATATTATCCCATATGTCTGATATAAATCTATAAAGTACTCATTATCCCATATGCTTACTATTCTGTAAGCATCTTCGCACTGGCAGGGGTTTCCACATGGCTTCTCTAACTCCCAGGACTATATCAGGGTAGGTCCATGTGGCTTCTCCTCAGGGATGTCTTGCAGGGAGCAATGAGAGAGGTAGAGAGAGAGAAAGAGAGAGAGAGAGAGAGAGAGAGAGAGAGAAGACAAAGAAGAAGGCAGAAAAAGAAGAAGAAGAAGAAGAAGAAGAAGGAGAAGAAGAAGAAGAAGAAAAGAAAAGAAAAGAGAATGTCTTCTACCTCCAAAGAGGAAATATAGGAGTTCCCAGAATCTTCAGGAGAAGGCCACACTCACACTGAGGCCTCATTGGCTATATTCTGATTGAAAGGCTAGACCAGATTATGGAACTACCACAATCAGGATTGTATGTTTCACCATCCCTATTCAATCGGTATGCTCAGCAAATAATCAGAGAAACTGTACTATATGAAGAACATGACAAAAGAGATTGCAACTCAATGTCAAGAAAACAAAACTCCTCACAACTGGATGAATGGACAGCATCATGAGATGTTGTCTGTGTTAATCTGGGTTGACTAGAGAAACAAATTCATAGGCACTCATGTGTACAAGAGAGAGTTTTATATAAAAGTAACTGAATATTGAGAGTTTTATATAAAAGAGCAATTGAATATTGAGTAAATATCCCAGTATTGACCAAGTCCATAAGTCCGATATTAGACCATATGTCAGGTATTTATTTATAAATTCTTCTTCAGACTCACAGAACACATGCAATGATGCTGAGTGGGTGGAAAGTCTTGAGGATCCAGTAGCAGTGTAAGGATCTCATCACTGGCTGGGGTTTCCACGTTTACTTCAACTCCAGGACTGAAGCATAGCTCCATGTGCCTTCTTGACAGGAATGTCTTACAGGGAGTGTGTTTGTGTCCCACTTCCAGTGAGCTATGTATCTCCTTAGCACCTCCAAATGAGTTCATTAAGGTGTGACCTGATGGACAGACCAAACTCCACCCCATTCACTAGTAAGCCTCAAACTGACATCAGATTCTGTAACTGCCACATTGTCAAAGACTTTATCTTACTTGGATCTGCAATCTATGGTAAATCATGCAGGCTGTTAGTCAAGAAATCAAAGACTGCATAACATTAGAAGATCTATTTGCTAACAAGATCTATTTAAAGTGTTGGAGAGGAGGATGTCACTTTGAAGGCTAAGATGTGTCAACCCTATGCCAGAACATTTTCAGTTGCTTCCTATGCATGTGAAAGCTAAACAATGCATAAGGAAAACCCTAGAATCATTGAAACATTTGGATTGAGGTGTTGAGAAAGAATATTGCAAGTGTCATGGACTGCAGAAGAGCCGAAACGCTCCTTGTTAGGCAGAATGGTAAAAATCATTCTCATGTACATTGAACATGGCATCAGGAAAGCAAAATAACCAAACTCATCGCCATCAATTCATTGCCATTTCATAACGACCCCATAGAAGAGAGTAGAACCGACTCTGAGTTTCTGAGGCTGTAACTCTATAGGAGTTGAAAGTCCATCTTCCTTTTTTTTTGTGGGCATCACTGCCTCTGGTGGTTGTGGGCACTACCCAGTGCTGCTCCTGAGAGCTGCTGCTGGATTTGAACTGCCAAGCCCGTGGGCCACAGTCCCACACTCAACAACTTGCGGCACCGGGGCGCAGCCCAAAAGTCCATCTTTCTCCTACAGAGGAGGCATAGTTCTGCTGATACCTTGACTTAAGCCCCCTGAAACTATTTTGGTCTTTTGACTGTTTGAACTACAATAGAATATTGTCATGTTGCTTCGAAGCCATGATGTTCATAGCAATGTGTTAGCATAGCCATCGAAATACCTCAAGTACTGCTTATGATTCCATGCTATTATAATGAGTATTTAAAATCTCAATTTCTCATAATTTTTCTTTTAGTTTAAATCATTTTCTTAGAATATAGAAAACAATTACTTCTTGCATATTAACTTTTATAGATTGAGTCATATCTTTCCCAAAATGTATACTGAATTTGCAATCCCTTTTTCTGTATATGTGACTCTGTTTGGAAATATGGTCATTGAAGATGTTAACAGTGAGGCTAACAAAAGTTCATAATGGCATAGGGTGGTGTGCTAATTAAGTTATAACTTGGTTGGGTTAGGATTCTTCCATCCCATGATCTATCAGAGTGTAGTGAACTCCATGGTGGGTTTAGCTATGAAAGCAACCACACAGTTAAGGGAAGAATAAGGTAGAGTACCTCTTTAATCTGGTCACAGATTTGATACAATTGAAGGAGGTTTAATTTGGGGTGTGACCTACTTTTAGTATAGATTGACACTATTCTGAAACTAGCTTACTTCTTCTGGATCTGGATCTTGTATCTGGTTGATCAACCTCCTGTTACATTGTCTACTAATTTTGAGTCAGCAGTAGATGGCTAACTTTGGTAACCTTGGATTCATTTAGGTCTGCATCCAAGAGCCTGTGAATGCCCAACTTTATTTTTTTCCTTCATGTTTTCAGCTCCTGCAGGTACATAAGTCAGGAGACAAGCTTATATCTGACATAAGGGCTTGAGTTTGCCTGGACTTATCTACTTCTACAACTATGCGGGCCATTCACTTATATAAATTTCTTTCCACATACATACACATACAAATGTCATTGGTTTAACTTCTCTAGAGACCCCAGCCTAATTCATTGGTAGACAGATTGGTTCAAAAGAGATAAAACTGTATGGATGCATTTTCTAATTGGTTCTTAAGTTTTATTAGGCCTCGGCTGAGCCCTGGTGGCGTAGTGGTTGTGCGCGGGACTGCGGCCCACTGGGACGGAGGTTCAATTCCAGCAGTGGGGCTGGGCCTCCTACTACCACCACCGGAGAGCAGTGATGCCCCCCCCCCCAAAAAAAAAAGTTTTATTAGTCCTCAAAGCACTGAGAACTCAACCTCTGTCATATGGATAAGTGTGTCACTACAGTAAAGAGGGCATGATTAATCCACATTGTAAGATGACAAAGTATATACTCAAAATAGTCACCACCAATAGAATAAATGTTGGTGATAAATGAGGTTCTGGGCAGTCATGTGTTTCACACTGGTCTTTATATTGATGGCATAATGCTAATTGGAAGAAGTAAGGAAGAAGAATCAATTATTTTGACATATTGGTAAAACATCTGCAATGTTAGATGGTAAATAGTTAACCTGGCGAAAATTCTGCCTCTTTCCTCCTCAGTGAACCTTTTATGGGCCCAGTGGTGTGGGGCATGTCAACAGATTGTTACTAAAATGAAGGATAAGTTCTTACATCTGGGTCTTCCCACAACTAAAAAGGAGGAAAAATTTCTTGTCAATGTTTCAGATTTTAGAGTCAACCTATTCCTCATTTGGATTGCTACTTATTCATCAAATGACTCAAAAAGTTGTCAGTTTTGAATGGGGCCCAGAGCAAGAGAAGGATCTGCTTCAGGTTTAGGCTGCTATGCAAGCCATTCTGCTATATGGGCCATATGATGCAGTACATCCAAAGGTGCTTGAAGCATCTGCTGCAGAGAGAGAGGTGACGTTTGGAGTCCATTTTTTATGTTTGGAGTCCATTTTGACATTTGCAGGCCATTTTTTGTGAATCACAGCACAGAGCTTTAGGATTTGGGCCCAACGCTCTACCAGCCCCTTGAGAATATCACTCCAATTTTGGAAAAGAGATTTTGGACTGTGACTGGGTCTGAGTGGAGACTGAATGCCTCATCATCAGTCACCAAGTTGTCCTGAGGCCTGAGCTGCTCATCCTGAATTGGGTGTTGTCTGATCAATGGTGTCATAAAGTTGCACATGAACACCAGTGCTCCATCCCTAAATGGAAGTGGTATATACGAGATCAGGCTAGACCAGGACCTGAAGGTACAAGTAAGCTCCACAAAGATGTGGCTGGAAGTTTACGGTATATACTTTTGTCATAGTACTGTTGTGGCATTCCAAATGCTCAGCTGACCAATTAAGAGAAAATTCATACTTGAGTAATGGATGATCCTGCATAATATGTGAGCACCACAACAAAAGAGACAGAAGCAGCTGTGACACTTTCTTGCAGGATAGTAGTGATGGGAAATCCTCCCAACTGGCAGGACTTTGAGGGGTACACTTGATTGATCAGTTTGCTTGGAAGGAGAATTGGCCAAGTATGTGATGATATATTAATTCATAGGTTGTGACCAATGATTTGGCTGGATGGCCAGGGTCTTGGAGGGAGCATGATTTGAAAATTGATAACAAGGAGGTGTGAGGAGAAGGCAAGTGGACATAAACTTCTAAATGGGTGAGAAAAGTGAAGATATTTATTACTCATGTGAGTGCTCCCCAAAAGGTTACTTTTGTAGGGGTGGACAGGATGACATGCTATTTGTCCAATTGTCCCCGAAACAAAGTGGCTATAGTGGGAGGGATAGAAGTTTATGTGGAGGCTCAGTAACATGGACTTTTTCATCAAGACTGACTTGACCTCTGCTACTATGAATACCCAATCTGGGAGCTCTAGAGACTAACTTTGAGAGCAAGATATGGACCAGTCCTTGGGGGAGATTATCCAGAACCTGGTGACATGTTTATTATATAGGACCATTTCCATCTTGGACAGGGAAGAGTTTGTTCTTACTTCAATAGGCACTTATTCTGGATAACTGTTTGCCTTTCCTATATGTAATTTTACGGCAAAAGGTCTCATTCATGGGCTTAAAGGATGTCCTATTCATCAGTATTGTATCCTGCACAACATTGTCTTGGATCAAGGGACTCACTTCACAGCAAAATGCAGTATGGTAATGGGTTCATGGTCATGGGATCCATTAGTCTTACCTTGTTTTCCATCATCCTAAAACAGCTGAATGGTTAGAATGATGGGATGGATTTGTAAAAACCTAATTAAAGTACCAACTATGTGGCAACATTTTGCTGGGCTGGCACAATATTTTCCAGGAGACTGTATATTCTCTAAACTAACATCCAATACATGGTTCTATTTCCCCAATAGCCAGAATTCACAAGTCCAGAATTGAAGGGGTAGAAACGCAAGGAACACCACTCACTACTGCTCTTAATGATCCACTTTCAATAGTTTGCTCCCTGTCCCTGTGACTCCATGCTCTTTGGGGCTAGAGCAGTGGTTCTCAACCTGTGGGTCACGACCCCTTGGGGGGTCAAATGACCCTTGCATAGGGGTCGCATGATTCATAACAGTAGCAAAATCACATTTATGAAGTAGCAATGGGAATAATTTTAGGGTTGGGGGTCACTGCAACATGAGGAACTGTATTAAAGGGTCGTGGCATTCGGAAGATTGAGAACCACTGGACACTAGAGGTTGTAGTTACAAAGAGGGGAATGCTCCCATCTAGAGGCACAGCAATGATTCCATTGAACTGGAAGCTAAGAATGCCTCCAGAGCAGTTTGGACTCCTTAGGCTTCTGTGTAAGTAGGCATAGAAGGGTGAGGCTGAGCCCTGGTGGCAGGTGGCATAGTGGTTGAGTGAGGGGCTGCAGCTCACTGGCTTGGCGATTCAAATCCAGCAGCAGCAAGGCTGGGTAGCTCCTACGACCACCAGAGGGCAGTGATGCCCCCCAAAAGAAGGGTGTTAACATATTGACGGGTATGTGTGATCTGATTACTAGTGGGAAATTGGATTAGTATTGTTTAAAAAAAGAGTACCCGTGGAACATGGGATTTTTTAGGTTGCCTCACAGTATTACCATGTCTTCTAATTAAAGTCAACGGTCAACTATAGCAACCCCATTCTGACATGACGAACAATGACCCAGACTCTCCAGGAATGAAGGTTTGGGTCAACCCACCAGGCAAAGAACGACTAGACTAGCCAAGATATTTGCTGAGGCCAAAGGGAATAAAGGCTGGGCGGTTGAAGAAGGTAGTTCTAAATACCAGCTCTGGTCATGTGACTAGCCGCTCTTTGTATGTCTGCATCAAGTGTTTTTGTTTTGTTCACATATTAAACATAAGAGGTAAATGGGATTAACTCATTTTCAGTTTTATGCCTTTCAGTAACATCATATCAGGCACAAAAAAGATTTTATTATTGTCTTCATTTAGAGATAAGGTGTAGTTTGAGGAGAAATGTTCAAAGAGTGGACTGTGATAGTTAGGTTTTATGTGAACTGTGCTGGCCCCTCACTCTCCCATGATAAAATCTATCATAGTATTGTCAACGCGTTCCATGATTGGATCGTTTTTGAATCAGCCAAACAATTGTGGAAAGAATAAGGTAGACTGCTGCCTCCTGATGCTGCTAATTGTCATGTAACGATTGAGGGAGGCCTTGATACAATTGAGAGAGGTTTCATTTGGAGTGTAGCCTATTCTTGGTATATAGTGACACTCTGGAAGCCAGCAGCCTTCTTCTATTGGGTCTGGAGTCTGCATATGGTGGACTGACCTCCTGTTATAGTGCTTGGCAAGAGTTATCAGTGGACTGCCAACCTTGGGTTCATTTGGCTAAACTCAGATTTATTTGGCTCTGCATCTACCAGCCTATGCTTCCTATTAGTTCCTGCAGTTCCACAAGTCAGGAGAAATCTGACACCTAACCTTTGGACTTGAACTTACCCGACTCTAAAACCGGAGGAGTCATTTCTTGACATAAATCTCATTCTGTGTACATACACATAGAACCCTCACTATTGCTGCTTCTCCAGAGAACTCAGCTTAAGCAGCTTAAGTCTCCTATATGACTGGTGTCACTACAAAGGAACAGAAGCTACATAGAGAGCGTGAGCCAAAGGAGGAATGCAGTGTGAATGTTTCACCCAGACAAATATGTCATCGTGGATAAAGACAGTTTCTTTCTAATCTGGATGCCTTTTCAGTACCCTCCCTCTCTCACAAATTCCTCTCATTTTTATCTGCGAATACTGAGTAGAACCTCCAATCATTGTTAAAGGGAGGTCATGAGAGCCAACATTCTGGCATTGTTTCTGACTTTAAAAGGAAGTTTTTTTACTATTACCTTATGCATGTCTTATTTTGTAGTTACTTTTATCAGACTGAGAATATTACTTTCTGTCCCTAGTTCTCTTGGAGTTTTTTTTTTTTTTTTAATCAGGAATGAATGTCAGATTTTATCAAATGCATTTTCTATGTATATTTAGAGATGGTCTTTATTTGTTTATGGATATATTAAACATTTCTTATTTTTTATTTGTTTGTGTTTTTTTGGGGGGGGGCATCACTGCCCTCTGGTTGTCGTGGGAGCTACCCAACACTGTTCTTGAGAGCTGCTGCTGGATTTGAATGGCCAAGCCCGCATGCTGCAGTCCCACACTCAACCTCTTATGCAACCAGAATTCAGCCCTATTTCTTCTTTTTTAAAACCCCAATTCTGCATTCTTGGGATAACCACATGGTAAAATGCATAAAAATAATTAAATATTAACTGATTAAACTATGAGTGTATTAAAAATACTGAGTGGATTTCAGAAATGCTACTAGTTTTTAGGATAAAGATAATTTACTGAGAATAAAAAGCTAAATGCTTCAAAAGAATATAAGAACTCAAACTTCCATGTACTTAATAATGAAGGTCTAGGTACTTGAAACAAAAGGACACTTACAGTCAGAGACCTTGCTCTTCCATTTAAAGCAATTAGTAGAAAATGTAGGGAGAAATCCAGTAATGACATAGATAAATAACTACATCTGTCCGGTAAGTTGACCTAATAGGCTAATTCTGTTAAGAAATCACATCTATATTCATAAAGTGTTTTGGCAGATTTTTCTTTGTTTGAACTGGAATCAGGGTAAAAATTACTTAAAGAGTAATTTGGGCAATATTCCTAACTTTTGAATTTTCTGGAAGAGATTTTTAGAGTCAGCATTATTTTTTTCTTAAAGTGTTTGAAAGAATTAGGCACAGAAAGCATGAAGTTCACCCCCTCTTCTTCTGTGTATGTTTGTAAATATTTTTTAACGATAAACATTCAATTTCTCTACTAGACATAGGACTATTCAGGCCACCCATTTATTCTTGAGTAAATGCTTGTCATGTACATATTTCAAGGAAAATTTCAATTTCATCTAAATTATTGATTTTTTTACTAGCTGTGTTAGTCTGGGTAAGCTAGGGAAACAAGTCCACAGAAACTCATATACGTATAAGAAAGAATTTTATGTAAAGGCCAAGTATACATTAAGAAAGCATTCCTACCCAATGCTGTCCAAGCCAATAGGTCCAAAATTAGCCCATATGTCGGACACTAATCTACAAAGTCCTCCTCAATCTCACGAAACACACAGTGACACTGACTACAGGAGGAAAGCCGAATCAGTGAGCATGTCAGCATCTCAGCCCTGGCAGGGTCTCCACACAGCTGCTCCAACACCCAGGGCTGAATCATGGTAGGTCCATGTGGCTTCTTTTCAGGGATGTCTCAAAGAAAGTGAACCTTGTAAGCTGACGTGGGGAACTGACTAAAGCAGCTGCACTCTGGTCTGGCCATCAGAGAGCAAGAGAACCGAGGACTAGAAAGGCATTTATCCCTCCTCTGTTTAATTAATCCCACATGTGTTTATTGGCCAGGTTGACACAATAAACCTTAGCCATCTCACTAGCAAAATGTAACATAAAATACCACCCCCCCCCCCACTATCCTTTCACTATCTGAGACACCTGTAATAAGGTTTCATTTTTCATTCTTATAACAGAAATTACATCTTCAATCTCTTCCTCTTTAGTTTTTTTAACCTGATCTTTTAGTCAAGGGCTTATTAAATTTATTGATTGCAAAGTACCAGTATTTCATTTTATTATTTTTGTATTATTTATTCATTTTGTTTTTTCCATTTCTTGAACACTTCGGGAATTTTTATTTATTATTGAGCGATCATTTTTATTGAGGGCTCTTGCAACTCTTATAACAATCCTGCTTTCCCCCCCTATTTTTATGATTTTATTTCTTCTGGATATTTAATTTTAGTTTTTTCTCCTTTTCCCTCCTTTGTTCAGGTGAAAAATGAGGTGACTGATTTGAATGTTTCTTGTTTTCTAATATTGGTCCTGGCCTCCGAGCCCATTGCAAGCAAGTCAGTTCTGACTTCATGACAGAGCAGAATGCCCCGCAGGGTTTCCTTGTCTGTGCTCTGTAGGGAGGGTACTGCCAAATCTCTCTCCTGCAGAGCAGATGAACAAACCGTTTGGCTAGCCCTCACAATCTCAATGTCTGCACCACCAAGGTTCCATATCCTGATACTTACCAACTGCCAGTCAATTAATCCTACCTCATAGAGATCCTGTATAGGATTTCTCTGGCTGTGAATATTCTACCAGAGTGGCTGATAGGCTTGAACTGACGGACTTTGTAATTCAGTGCTTGCCAGATAGCACCACAGAGGGTCTTTGCTTAAAAACTCAATGCCATTGAGTCTACTCTGACATCTAAAGACCCTGTAGAATGATAGGGTGCAACTGCCCCTGTTGGTTTCCAAGACTGTAACTGTCTAAAGGAATAGAAAGTCTTGTCTTTCTCCTGCCGAGTGGCTGGTGAATTCAAACTGCTAACCTTGCAGTCAGCTGTCTACCCCACCAGGGCTCTCTGGGGTTATAGCATTCCAACCTCTTAGTACTGCTTTAATAGTGTGCATTTAATGGTTTTAAGTTTTTCAATTCAAGATACTTTCTTTTTCCTTGGCATATGTACAATTTAGGTTATTAATTTACATGCATTAGCTAGTGTTGGTCTTCTTATCCACAGGTTCTATATCTGTGGAGTCAATGAACCATGGGTCAAAAATATTGGGGAGACAGGGGACAAGAAAATAACAGAAAACCAATTTGTAGTCAAAGTGATTCCTCAA
Organism: Nesogale talazaci; assembly: GCA_004026705.1. Classification (NCBI taxonomy): domain Eukaryota; kingdom Metazoa; phylum Chordata; class Mammalia; order Afrosoricida; family Tenrecidae; genus Nesogale; species Nesogale talazaci. The sequence goes on from PVJH01007729.1 coordinate 45,332, forward strand.
AGGCTAAGAATGAGTATAATGGGTTATTTACATAGTATTCACATTGTATTAGGTATTTGTAAAAGTACATAGGATATAGGATTTAAACACATGCAGATTTTGGTCTCAGCAGAGGTTTAGGAATCATTCTTTCCTTAATACTGAAGAAAAACTGCACATTTAGATTGTGGCAGTCATGTTCTTATGTTAATTTCATGATTGAGATGTAGGGGTGGAGTCTAGCCTGTTAATCTGGAGATAGCCATTGAGTAGCCAATGAGGCCTCCGTGTGGGCATGGCTGTCTTCTGATATGTCTGGGAAATCTCACGATATTTCCTTCATGAAGATGAGAAGCTATCTCCCCAGTTGTTGGGAGTTAGTCTCAGAGACGATGAATCACAGAGAAGACAAGATGGCAGTGTCCGAGGAGCTGCAGGAGGCAGAGGAGAAGCCACATGGCCTTGCCCTGATGGAACCAGACCTCTGAAGCTGGAGAGACCATGTGGAGACCCCTCCCAGAGATGAGTTGATTCTGCCACCACTGGATGCTATTGATGGACCCTGAGCCCTGGAAGAGAGGAGCCATGGGAAGACCCCTGCCAGCGTTGGGATTCTGCACCCACTGACCTGTGACTTGGTGAGTTGGAAGGGAACATTATAGACTGGTATCAGGCATATGGGCTAATATCGGACTTGCGACTTTGAACCTCACTGGGTTGGGATGCTTTCTCAGTATTCCATTCCGTTTGTATATAAACCATTCCTTTATATACATATGCATGTCTATGAAATTTGTTCCTCTAGTTTATCTGGACTAACACATAGATTTTCCAGAGTACTTATGTTTTATGACTTTAGTATTTTCAACAGTTGTGATACTCATTTTATGACCCATAATAGAATATATCTTGATCAAATTTCTGTGTGATCTTTAGTGAATGTATAGTCTTCAGTGGTGGCTGTAGTGTTATATAAACATGAATTAATGAAATACAAAGTCACGGTAGATTTTATTTCCTGGATTTAAGGAACCGCTGTCTTTCATCAACTGCTTTCAGTTGTTTTAAAAAATTAATTTAAGCATTTAACTATTAGTCATTTTAGTTATTTCATGTGGAGGTAGACCTAATCTTTTAAGTTATATCTTTACCAGAAACACAAGAACTCCATCTAAACATCAAATCTGAGCTATGGTCGGATAAATTCAGCCTTTGTGTGGTTGAGAGTGATGGCTTATTTCTCTCAGACTTTGCACTCTACTAATCAACTTGTACCACACACTGCATTAGGTTTGTAGTCGGCAGGTCACATTGTTGGCTCAAGTTTTGCTTCCTTTCCCTGAGTCATGTCTTCACTGGAACCAATCTTTTTCTCTATCTTTTTTGAGGTCATTTTTTCATTAGCTGAATTTGCTAGGATTCATTCTCTGAGTCTTATATAATTTTGCATAGATAAAGATTGCATTTCTGCATTTGAGTGGATAGACTTGGAGTTAGGCGTTACAAGATTTCTGGTTCAACGGCGCCCTCTTCTGTCTGTAAATTGTAGTTGCTTTATGGGGAGACATGAGAAGTTGATATATTTTGAATTTAAAATTAAAAAAATTTCCCTTTTGTGTCTTTTGTTTTAAGCTACACCTTTAAAATATTTTACTAGCTCTTTCCATTTTACCCTGTTCTCTATCAAGATAGTTCCCAGGGATCAATTTTGAGGTATGGATTCCAATGCAATTGAACCTTCCTAGAATGGTAAGAAAAGCAGATTTGGAAAAGAAACTCTTCTGTTCATAAACCCTCCTCCCAGACAGCCCCCCCAAAATAAATACATAAGTGAAGTGAAGAATCATTAATGAAGAATCATGCTACAACATGGAAGAAGATAAATCTCACACACCTAGCCACTGAGTCATTTAATACAGCGAACACACAAAGAAGTACCGTAAACTTATAAGACATATAGCTACAGTAGAACAAAAATGAAAATGTGCATGAACAAATACATTATAGAAGAGAAACCTGGAGTGGGGAGCAACATATTAAAAGATGCTGAACTTCATTAATAAACAAGGAAATGCAAATGAAGCCACAGTGGGTTTGAACTGGTCTGCTCACTGCAAGACCAGCAGTTTGAAATCATCAGTGGCTCTAGAGGACAAAGGTTAGGCATTCTACTCCTACAAAGAATTACAACCTCAGAAACCCACAGGGACACTTTCAGCCACCCTCTCCTGTTGAGTCACTATAATCAGAATGGACAATTCTAACAATTCCATTAGAACACTTTACCCTTCATCTCCCACCCTCCAGCCCAGGTCTTGTCCCTTTGACTTTTTAAAACAGAGAGGTTTGTAAAAGGAACATGATTTGAGTCAATTGGCAAAGCTAAAATGGCCATTTTTGATATATTATAAATGTAAGAACACACAGAATTCTTCAGGGAAGGGTTAGATGGAGGATATGCCGAGAAACAAGAGTTCACATTTTGAATTTTTTGTTTAAAGTGTTTCTATGATGTTGTAGCAATACTTTAAAATTTACCCATGTATAAGTTTCACAAACATGTATAGAGTACAATTCAAATATCAAGAAATGATAAAGTTGTGTCACAGAGAGGGATTAGAAGAAGTTTCATTGGGGTGAAGCAGGTTATTGTACTATGATTCCAGTTCCTGAACTGAATGGTGGATAGATTTGTTGTCAGTGCTGCTGAGTTCATTCTGATTCATCCTGACTCCATGCACAACACAACAGAACACTGTCTGGTCCTGCCCCATTCTCACAACTGTTGTTATGGAGCCCAGTGCTTCAGCCATAGTGGCAATCCACCTCAGGGAAGGTCTTTCTCTTTGTGTGTAGCTCTCTACTTTACCAAACAATGATTTCCTTCTCCAGATATTGATCATTCCTGATAACCTGTGCACATTACCTGAGACAAAGTCTTACCATCCTCATTTCTAAGGGAAATTTTACTTATAATGATTCCAAGATGGATTTGTGTGTTTCTCTGGCAATCCATGATACATTCAAAATTCTTCACCAACAACATAACTCAAATGTATTCATTCTTTTTTTGTCTTCCTTCCTTGTTTTGTTTTCCTTTTGCATGTATCCATGGTATTGGGAGTAGCATGGTGTAGGTCAGATATACTTTAGTCAGAGAGAGATCTTTGTTCTTTATCACATAAAGGAGGTCTTTTTTTTTTTAAAGCAATTTGCCCAATACAAATAGGTTTTTGAGGTTAGTGTTGATTGTGGATACGAGTAAAGTTAATTCCTTGACAACTTCCAAGTTCTCTGTTTACCGTGGTGCTATTTATTGATACAGTTGTGGGGATTTGGGGTTTTCTTTACACTGAGGTGTAAGCCATACTGACGGCTATGGTCTTCATCAGCAAGTGCTTCCAGGACTCTTTGCTTTCAATTGTAGCTTGTCAATTAGTTTGACTCCTCTCTTAATGCTGGGTTCTTCTTATGGTCCAACATCTTGAGTCATTTCTTCAACATGCAGATTGAAGTATTGAATAATAAGTATTGAATAATTATGATGAAAACAAGCAAGTCTGATGCACCTCCCCCCCCCCCAATTGTAAACCATCCAGTATTCCCTTCTTCTGCTCAGTCCATGTACAGGTTCCATATGAGCACAATTAAATGTGCCCATTCCTGTAAGTGTTATCCATAGTGTGTTATGATCCACACCATTGAATGTCTTTGCATGGCCAATAAAACACAAGTAAATATGTTTCTGGTGTTCCCTTGCCAGGCAAGCTCTATCTGTCAGCAATGTTATCCTTAATTCCCTATCCTCTTTTGAATGTGGCTTGAATTTCTGACAGTCCCCTGATGATGTACTGTTGCAGTCACTTAAAAATGATCTTCAGCAACATTTTTACTTGTCTGTGATATTAATGTCATTGTTGAATAATCTACAAGGTTTGCTGGGTCACTTTCCTTTGGACTGAGCACAGCGAGGAATATCTCCTGATTGTTTGAGTGGGTGTACCACCATTCAAATGATCATTCCCAGTACGTTATTTTTGTTTTACACACCTAGTGCATAATCAAGGAGCTCTTCGTTGGGCTGCTAACCACAAGATCAGAAGTCCGAATCCACCAGCTGCATCTCAGGAGAAAGACGGGATTTTCTGCTCCTGTAAAGACTTACAAATCAGAAACCTGTAGGGGGAGTTCTACCCTGTCCTTTGGGTCATTATGAGTCAGTTAGACTTGGTCATAAATGTGACTTGGTTTGGAGTCTATAAGCAGGAGCCGTGGTGGATGGTGATGACGTATTGAGCTGCTAACTGCCAGGTCCGAGGCAGTGTGAACTCAAAAGCAGTGCAGTTGAGTTTGAGTGAGTCTGTGATCAACTGTAGTAACTTTCTTGAGTTCTGCTTCAGTGCTCTACTCCCCCCTCTTTCAAATATGTAAAAGAGTTACCAAAAAAGTTATCCAAGAAGTTCCTGTCCACAGTGGATCATCATATATAGAAGAAACAGAACTTCTCGAGCTTGTAAAATCAGGATAAGCAAATTTTTACCAGAAACACTGATTAATAGTCAACCTATCAAAAGAATCATCATATGAGACAAAGGACTATCAAACCTCAAGTAACAGTGAACTTGATGATGAGCATTGGGGAGATTTATGTGAAATTAGTGATAAAAGGAAACTAATCACAAGATAGAATGCAAATGTGTAAAAATTAGATATCATAAAAGTCAAATTATACTTAACTAGTGGGAGATATGTCTAGGAAGCTAGGTGAATGAATAAGCAATTTAATATTCTTATACTTCATAAAGAGAGTAAGCAGACACATTATTTGAAATACATAGTGGGAAAATGAAATATTTTTATTAAAATCATACATCTACTATGATTTTAATTTAGGGATAAAAATTCATTGCAGTGAGTTAATTCCAACTCACAGTGACCTCTATAGACCTATATATCCTGGATATGAGTACAGAAAGTCATCCAAATACAAAGCCAGCAAACAGCAAACGAAAATACTCCAACCATAACTAGACACAACATAGGTAAGCCCCACAGAGAAAATATGAAAACCTGAAATAACTTTAATATGGGTCAACAGGGAGAGCAAATGCTGAGGTTTTACATTTTATCCAAACTGCATGGGCCATAAGTGAGTTTACAATGCCTTCTGTCTGCAAGCAAGGCTATTCACCTACCATGATTGTCATCAAAGGGGATTCCCTTTGTGGTAACCCTGCAGATGGTTTTTGGGCTTTTGCTGTTATCCTCATCTTTCTGCATACCGGGTGTTCACAATTTAGGTTCTGATAGCACTCCCTTCTTTGGAGTTGTAATTTTTTTGTTTAGAATCCTTGGATCACACAGGCCAGCGTGCTTCATTTAGAAGGCTGCTTCTTTGGTGATAAGCTTTTAAGATCTTAGACCCTATTTTTTTCTGATAGCTGGACACCATGTGGGTTTCTAAAAAAAAAAAATGGCTATAGCACCCATATCTTCAGTGATCGCCTCATGAGGCAAGCGTCGAGCAGTGCCAGATAATAAGAACTAATTGTTCTTAGATTGTAACTAGAATTAAGTATGAGCACCAAATGCACTCATATAGCTGTGGTTTGTTCCTATAAGTCTCTGGTTCACGTTAGAGATAAATGAAAACTAGAACACTATCAATCATGCCCTGGAGCATAAAATAATTCTGCTGATAATATCATTAATTTAGCCTGTGGCATAGAATTTAAATCACTGTTGAGAAAAGGAAATGATTTGCGTATAGTAAGCTTCAGAATGCATGACCCGCATTGTTGACTTATATAGCTTCAATTCTTAAGTGACTGGACACTATTTACATAAACAATGAGACAGAAGAATGACTACAAGATTCATACATGTCATTAAAAAATAAGCAGTGCATTAGAACAGTAAAAAGATGGTACTCTCTGGCCACCATTCATTGTGGACCTCACAGCAAGGGATCTGAGCCAAAGTTCAATGACTACTAATTCATTTCATAACTCTGAGATTGCAGTCACCTGCTTCTCACATTAAGGTGTTCCACCCTTAAGGACAAGGAATATGCCAGCTCCATAAATCTGCTACAAGTGAGTTTGAGATAAAGCCCAATTCACTTCTTGTGGTTCCCACATCAGAATCCTTCTGGTGCCACCTATCAAGGATGTTATGTATCTTGAAGGGGCAGAGTCTAAAATTCAAGTAGTTTCTAGCATATAGCCTGGGCCACAAAAGGAAGGAGAGAAACTAAGTAAAAATTGTCCAATTAGGAATATAGCACTGAGGTCTTCTCCCCTTATGTTCTATATGTGTATTGCTAAATGATTTTTTCTCTGACAGCAGGTTAATATCTAAATGATGAGATATCATTGCACATCCACAATAATAGCCCAATATAAAACAAAACAATACAAAAACAGAGGACAAAGAGTGCTGCAGAGTGTGTGGAGAGTTTAGAACTCTCTGATATCTTTGTAAATATGAACAGCCATGTAGGAAACTAAATGGTGCTACCTAAAACAATTGGGGATAAAAATATCATATGATCCAGCAATATATTTGCTGGACATATACCCTGAAGAAATAAGAGACACAAACAAAAAGACACATGTTGTCCATGTTTATTGCAGCACAGTCCACAAGAGCAAGAAGCTAGAAATAGCCCAGATACCCATCAGTAGAAGAAAGGATACAGTTGACAGCGGAGCCCTCACCTTATCTGGGGTCAGTTTTTCAAGATGGGGGGAGAGTAAGAAGATTGTTCAGTTTCAATAATGTGCTGGGCTACCTCATATCTCTGGACATTCCTATAAGAGTGATCATCGAACCTTAATGGAAATTCAATTGAAGATGTGGAAAGGGGAGCATGTATGTCTCAGAGAAGGTGATGATTACATCACTGTTAGTGAGTGAGCCAGGAGAAACTACTAGTTTTATTGGACCTTCTTTTTATGAATAAAAATACAATTGAAACTAAGATGATATGCTACTAAGAAAATTTTTCTGCAGCCATGCACTGATCACAGAGCTGGCTGTAAGCATACTTTGTTTGGAATAAACCCATGCATATGTGAACAGCAACTCTAGCAATACTTTTAAAATATATCCTGATATGATCTGTTAAAAAGGTATAACTCTCTCTTGATCATCTTGGATATTTTCAATACAATTCCACAGTTTCCTCTCGAATATTTTGAATAAATTTGTTAGATTACTGCTGAGTATCACTTATTTGTTGAATCGTAATGTTATCTTTTTGAATCACATGATCTAAATTTTTGCTAAACTTCTTCAGAAATGTAAGAGATTTTCTTTCTTCTTTTAAGAAATCAATTTATTTGGGGCTCCTACAGCTTTTATCACAAGCCATTCCCCCTTCCACTTCTCGTATTGCTACACTCATTATTGGTCATGAGGAGTTTATCTGTCCTGTAGTCCCTGTATTTCCAGTTCTTTAAAAAATATTTTATTGGGGCTCTTTTAATTCTTATCACAATCCATACATATATCTATTGTGTCAAGCACATCTGTACATATGTTGCCATTATTCTTTTCAAAACATTTTCTTTCTACTTGAGCCCTTGGTATCACCTCATTTCATTTTCCCCCTTTCCTTCTCCTCCCTAACTCCCTCCCTCATGAAACTTTGATAATTTATTATTATTATTATTTTCATGCTTTACACTGACTGCTGTCTTCCTTCACCCACTTTTCTGTTGTCCATCCCCCCGAGAGAGGGCCATACGCTGACCATTGTGGCTGGTTTACCCCTCACTCCCCCAAATACCCCTTCCCTTACCCTCCTCCTAGTTTTGCTACTCCCCTCATTGGTTCAGAAGGGTTTATTGTCCTGAATTCCCTGTGTTGTGAGATCTTATCTGTATCAGTGTACATGGTCTGGTCTAGGTGGAATTGTAAGATAGGATTGGGGTCATGATAGTGGGGGTGAGGAAGCATCAAAGAAGAAAGTTGTATGTTTCATTTTTGTTCTTCTGCCCCTATGACTCACTCCTCTCTTCCTTGTGACCCTTCTGTAAGGAGATGTCCAGTTGCCTGCAGATAGGCTTTGGCTCTGCACTCCACACCCCCCCTCATTCACAATGATATGGTTTTTTGTTCTGGGTCTTTGATGCTGCTATTTGATTCCATTGAGAGTTCATGATCACCCCGGCTGGTGTGTTTCTTCCATGTGGACTTTGTTGCTTTTAAGCATTTATCTTAAAGGCTGTCCAAGCCTTTAAGACCCCAGATACTGTATCCTTTTTTTTTTCCAGATACTCTATCTTTTGATAGCCAGGCACCATCAACTTTCTTCAGCACATTTGTTTATTCACCCATTTTGTCTTTAGTGATGATGTCAGGAAGGTGAGCATCAGGGAATGCCAGGTTATTAGAACAAAGTGTTCCTGCATTGTGGGAATACTTGAGTAGAGGCCCAATATCAGCCTGCTACCTTAATATTTAACCATATAAATATATGTACATAGATCTAGTTCCCTATTGTTATATATAGTTGTTTACATATGTGCATGCCTGTATTTAGAACTCTGCAAATGCTATCTGCCCCCTAGTTCTTTCCTTGACTTCCTTTTACTTTCCTCTTGTCCCACTATCATGTTCAGCCTTCATTTGTGTTTCAGTAACTTCTCTTGGTTACATTAGTCTTGATCAAACTCTCCTAGGCATCCTATGCCTTCCTTGCCCTCGATTTTTGGATCACTTGTTGTTCCCTTGTCCCTGGGTTTGTTAACACCTACTTCCTTTCTCTTGCCTCCCCCTCTCCTGTGTGCCCACAGAACTGTCAGTCCCGATGTTTTCTCTTCGATTGTTTATCCTGCCTATCTTATCTAGATAGACATGCAGAGAAAACCATAAACACAAAAACAAGACATAGCAAAACTAAACAACAAAGGAAAGCAAAACAACAAGAAAAAACCCATCGATAAAAAAAGAATAACCTATAAACAGTTGCAGATCTGTTTGTTGATTGTAGGGAGTGTTTTCTGATGGGGCACCATGACCTGACTTGAAAGCCCATTTTTGGGATTCCCTGGGGACTTTGCTATTCTGTTTTGCCGTGTTGCGGTGCAGTCAGATCAGGCACAATTCCCATACTGTGCCTGCACTGTTGCCCCTTAGTGTTACGGGGCAGTGAGGGATGTCTGGGGGTTGGGGTGGGGTGGGGGTTCTGTTCATGTAGTTGGGATTGGGGCCAGTTCTGCAATTGCAAGAAAAATTTCCAAATAACCTTGGGACTTGCTAAAATACCCGATTAATTCTAGTGTTTAATCTATACGTTAGTTTATATTTTCGATGTAAACCAATTTATCATCTGTAATTATTGGTTGGCGTTCTTCCTTTGATGTTATTTTAAAATTTTCCATATTTCTTTATACTCACTACGGTTTCCAATAAAGTGTGAAATGAAGTGGTGATAGCAGATATCATTTTGTTTTCCCCATAAGTTTCAAATGGAAGATTTTTCAATTAAAGGTGTTGCTTCTCAGCAACTTGGTTTCTCTAAGTTATTTTTAATAAAGCCAAGTCCTTTTATTCCAAATAAGCATTTTTCTTTGTCACTATGAATTTGTTTTTGGAATTTTTCACATGGCGTTGTTCTGCACATGTGGGAATAACGGAACCTTCATAGTTTTCCCCACTTACTATGAGGTGGAGTTGATTTACAGCAGCAGCCACTGCACCAGGATCGGTAGTGGCCTGATCCTGGGAATGATGATAAGAACCATTTGTGGCAGGCAGGTCCCACTCAATGACCTTGTTTCTTTATTTCTCGTACTTTCGTGTCTGCCTTGATGTCTCGTTTCTTTTCCATCTGTTTTGTGTGCTACCTGATAGGCTTTCAATAAGTTCCTCTCATACTTAGAAACCTTCCCTTTCTGTTTTTCAATAAGGACAACCCGGTAACTGATTCAGACCATACAGAATATTCTATGCGGTCCTATCCGGTCACGATGAGTCAAAGTTCAGTTGGTGGCACTGAGCTTTGAGCTTTGAATATTTTCCTTGAGAAAGCAGAGTTACGAATGTTGAAAAAGACTGTCCCAGTACCCAGTTACTTGGTTCTGTTGGCAACCATGGGTTCAAACATAGCAACAATTGTGAAAGTGACTTAGGTCAAGGCAGCATTTCATTCTGCTGAGCTTAGGGTCACTTCCTGTCTGAACTAACTCAAGGGCACAAACAGCAACTTTCTCCTTGACTTTGATGACATGACTTCGGGAGGCACTGAACCCACCTAGCCAGAAAAATGAGAGTGGCCATGGGGAATCTGTTTGCCCTGCCTTCCCAGAGAGGCCCTTCAGATTCATTCTTATGCCAATATTGGAAGGCCTGATATTTGACTAAGAGTCCTCTTTTAGGTTCAGTTTCAGAGTCACCCCACCTCCATTGATCTATGCTGTGACTTATGATACTGAGCGGCAGAGAAGAAGCAGAGCTTCTCTGGTCTCCAGATCATCAGGGAAATGACAGGAGCCAAGTTGTGTGAACATGCAGGAAAACTGGAGCGGGACTGCCTTGAGTTGTGACTTTAAAATATTTAAACATTTGCTGTATAAGGATATATATACACACATATACATATATACACACATCTATGCATCTATCTCAAACTTTGAAATCATGCACGTGTGCGCGCGCATGTACACACACACACACACACACACACACACACCCCAACCCTGGTGGCACTGGATTTCAGGCAAAGAGATAAGGGGTTCACATTTACAGGTAGACACCCACTTCTACCTCACACTACTGAGGTGCCCTACACTGGAGAACTCAATTTTCTCCGGTATGCACAATGTTAGCTTGACACGCACGAGCTGCCAAATCACCAGAATCATATTTGGAAGCTACATATGGAGTTTGGATGTTCAATCTGGGACCTCGCTGTGAGAATGCTTCAGACGTCAGTATTTGCTCAGTCAACCAGAGACCCATCTGTTTCCTTTTTCATTTCATCTGCTTGAAATTGCTGTCTCTATGGATGGACACTCTGACTGCAGGAACTACCTGGCAAGCTGAAACTTTTTATTCCATTTCTTAATACCTTTCTCTAACATGTGGCAGAATGGTCTTCTTTATGGAATATATTTTACCTGCTCACATAATTTATGTATATTTTACGTAATTCTAAGACTTTCAATCAAGTTTTTGCTTAACTAGTATCACTAAATCTATTCTTAGCTATAAAGTATTTTTATACTTATACTTAGCTGGTCTTCATATTTCTGTTTATTTTTTTATTAAGAACTCAGGCTGACATAAAAATAAGGTACACATTGGAAGGGTGAGGAGCTGTGGAAAGGTCCAAAGAGCTTAGCTAACCAAGCAAGGCATTTCACAATTCACTGCACTCGCACCAATGCAGGAGAACAGTGAAGCAGTCCCAGTGTGAGACAACAACAAAGCTGGAGAGTACAGTGATACAGATATATGCATAATATGAAATGATTAAAGTTCAATGGCTATAAGTTTAATAAATTTCATATCAAGTTATAATTTACAGAATGAAAAACGTATTGCTCAATAAAATTCCATAGTGAGTACATCGGTCTAACTGGCATCTAGATAAAAACCAGAATATTAGATGTATCCTTAAAGTCTCCTTCAGTCTCCTATAACTTTAATTTCCCAATACCATTGCTGCCTCCCCCTAAAGTATTACCACTCTTCTGAATTCTTACATTATAGATGAGCTTTTCTTTATTTTCAAAAAAATCTAGATAGATTGACTTGCAGACAGATAGAGGTATATATATAGCTACAAAGTATTAGCCAAAAACAAGACTCCAGGAATTGATGGCATACCAGTTGAAATGTTTCAACAAGCTGATGAAGCACTGAAAGCATTTACTCAACTATACCAGGAAATTTGGATGATAGTTACTTAGTCTAACTGACTGAAAGAGATCCATATTTTTACCCATTCCAAAGAAAGGTGACCTAACAGAAGACTCAAATTATAGAACAATATCATTAACAGCACATGAAAGCAAAATTTTGCTTAAGCCCACCCAGCAATGGTTAAAGCAATACATTGAATACGTCTTCTCTCCTTAGGAAGAGAACTAAAAAGAATCATTATAGATGTCTAATATTTTTGACTTTTAAGAATATGAAGTGCTCTATTTACTTGTCCTTTTAAAATTATGATAACCATTGTAACCACTGCTTAAGATAGAGAAATCCCTGTGTCTAGTGGAGTTCAATCCCTGTGTCAATTAGCAGTTCAAGTATAGAATCTCCTTGGGACAGAGGCCATTAAGAGAACCTCATGTTCTTTGGTGCCAGGAGAGATCTTGAAGAGAATCTCATATAAACTTTCATTTCACTGCCAAAAAACTGTGATCCAGTAATGTCAAATCCCAAACTCCAAGCTATGAAGGAAAGGTGAGTATGAAAAATAGGCCCCAAATAAAATGATTTAAAAAACCCCAAAGAAATAAAATGACATATTGAAGTGGGAAAGTCTTTTGCCCAAGATTCTTTAAAGTGATTGTTAAAGAGCAAAGAAGTCACTTTGAGGACAAAGGAGAGTGGGACTCAAATCATGGTAATTTTAATGGCCCCCTGCATGTGAAAACTGACAATAAATAAAGAATGAAGAATAATTGATACATTTGAATTGTGGTGGAGGTGAAGTATATTGAAAGTACTTTGCACTACCAGAAGCATAAACAATCCTAGTCAGGATGATTCTTTAATTCAAGGATGAGAAGCGACTGAAAATTGATGGTCAAACATGATTTTGGAATAGGAAGAAAGTAAAAGGAAGTAGGGGAAAGATTTAGGAGGCAAAATGCACTTATAGAGGTATAAATAGAGGCATATACATATGTAAACATATTAATATATGACAATAGGGATATAGGTCTATGTACATATATTTTTAAGTTCAGTATTAAGGTAGCAGACAGACATTGGGCCTCTACTCAAGTCCTCCCTCAATGCAAAAACTCTTTGTTCTAATAACCTGGTGCTACTCACCTTCCCAACGTGATTGCTGAAGACAAAATGGGCGCATAAGCAAATGCAGTAAAGAAAGTTGATGGTGTGCAACAAGATATAGGGTCTGGGGTCTTAAAGACTTGAAGTTAAACAAGGGTCATCTAGTAGGGAAGCAAGAAAGCCCACATGGAAGAAGCACACCAACTCACGTGATCACGAGGTGTTGGCAAGATCAGGTATCAGGCATTAGGCATCAGAAGACCCCCAAACAAGAAATAATCATTTTGATATGAACCAGGGGAGTTCCAAAGACCAACTGTAGACTGAGCCTCCCCTCACAGAAAGGTCACAAGGAAGGGGCAAGCCAGCCAGGGGTATATATAGTATAGCACCGACAAAACACACAACGTTCTTTTCTAGTTCTTTAATCCTTCCCCCACCCCACCCCAGCCACTATCATGACCCCAGTTCTGTCTTGCAAATCTGGCTCGACCAGAGCATGCATACCCGTACATAGAAACGCTCTCAACATACAGATTCCAGGACAGATAAACCCTTCAGGATCAATCATGAGAGTAGTGATACCATGAGAGGTAGGTGAAAGGTGGAGAGAGAAGGAGATGGAAGGGGGAGCTGATTGCAATGATTGATGCACCTCCCCTCCCCGCCCCACTCCCCACCCCCAGGGAGATGAGCAGACACATGAGTGAAGAGAGGTGGGGTCAAATGTGAAAATGAAACTAAATGATAAATTCTCAAGGTTTCATGAGAGTGAGAGAGTGGGATGGTGAGGGAGGGAGGAGAAAAAGAGGAGCTGATACTGAGGGCTCAAGTAGAAAGACAACATTTTGGAAATGATGATGGCAACGAGTACAAATGTGCTTGATACAATTGATGTATGGATTCTTGTTTGAGCTGTAAGCGTCCCAAATAAAATGATTTATTAAGAAAATAAAAATTGGTGTGACTTTGTCTTATGGACTTCAAACAGGCGATCAGGAGACAACTGTCATAGAAATGGACATCACGCTTTGTAAAGTAGAGGGTCAGGTGAAGAGAAGGAAGATCCTGAAGAAGGCAGATTGACACAGTGGCTGCACTAATGGAATCAAACCTAACAACGGTGAGGATGATGTGGGACTGGGCAGGGTTCTCTTCTGCTGCACCTAAGGTCGCTATGAATCAGAACCTACGCCAAGGTCACGGTCCCAAACAGCATCAATAACAGCAGCAGCAATAAAACAGACCAACCTTTTGTGTGAATGTCTTCACATTTTTTGGGTCTGTGGGCTGTCATCTGGGGGCTGTCACTTTTTATATATTAAAATCTCAATCTTAAAAGGAAATTATATGTACAGTTAAAAAGAAAAGGAAATTCAGGATGTAGGTTAATGAATGATGATGATGATACATACATTGAGCCTCCATTAGATTCTGATCATATCACCTGTAATAGTTAATATTACTGAATGTATTTGTTCAAGATCTTTACTATCACCATGGTTTACATTTATTATTTTCAATATACTAATCACTATTATAACAATTTCCATGTTTCAACTCTTGCAATCGTCATAGCAACCTTAGAAGTGAGTAGTAGTCCTTGTCTGTTTCACAGCTGAAAGGGTGTATATGGGAAACTAAATAATCTACCAGCTTCATATTCCAAGAAACTCACTGCCGTGAGTCACTTCTGACCCACAGCGACCCTGATAGCACAGTAGGTTGCTCCTTGAGTGCCAACATTCCAGGTGAGTGGTTCAAAATCACCAGTCCCTCCTTGGGAGAGAGATGAGACTTTCTATTCTAGGAAAGTGTTACTGTTTTGGAAAACCACACGGGCAGGTTAAGTATGGGTCACAAAATGGCTCAGGGGTAAAAAATACTGCCATTTTGACTCCTGGTGACCACATGTATGGCAGAGACAAAGTATGTGCCTAAGGAGTCTCTCTCTCTTTCTCTTTCTTTCTATGGATTTTCAGTGGTTGATTTTTTGAGAAGTAGCTCACCAGGCCTTTCATACAAGGCACTTTGGGGTAGACTCCAACCTCCATCTTCTCAATTAGTAGTTAACTGCATTAAGTGCGGCACTACTCAGGGATTTCAGCGAGAGACGGCAAAACAGATAGTTTGTCTTCAGAACTCTGCTTTTTAGTTTCTGGAAGATACTACCTTTCTTTTTCATGGAATCCTGGTGTTGATGCTGAATGACAAACATTTTACTTCTTTAGTGCAAATGAGTAGAACCACACTGGCGTACTGGTTATTCACTGGGCTGGGATCTGCATGGTGCACAGTTCAAAACTGCCCACCCAGCTCTGCATGGGAGAGATTGGACTTTCTATCTCCATAAACGGAAGCCCACAGGATGTCTCTATGAATTAGCATTGACTCTAGGAAAATGAGGCTCAGAGAGATGAAACAATTTAGTAACATCACACAACCAGTAATTGGTTGAATTGTGTGATTTCCACCCCACTATCTTCCCTTCCACAGGGCCTCACACCTTATTTTTTCTGGTGTCTTATGTTTTACTGCATCTTGTTGATCGGTCTGATGCTTCTTACAGCATTTGTCAAAGAGATAAATAGATGTCTGATATGTTGGCCCTTCAAAGTGACAAATAGAGAAATATTCTATCAAGAGCAATTTTGTAGAATTTGTGAATGACTTCCCAGAGGAAACAGGAGGCTTAATTTCCATCCACATTCTGTCTGGTTATGTCTGTGTGAAGCCAGTTTTGCCACCAAACCAGTTTGTGTGTGGATTTCTACTGGTTCCCATCAAATGCCTTTCTGACATGACTTTTTTTGTTTTCTCAAGTCAAAAATAATATTAAGAAGTGTAGCAAAAGAACCAGAAATGTAAAATAAGCTCTCTATCATTAAAATGAGCCTAACAGGGCTTATTCAGCAATAAAAAGATGTTTCCAGATGTAGGAAGACACTAACTCATATAAGAGAGAACAATGAATACAATTAAAAAACCCTAACAAAAACATCTATAATCTATGAAACCAAGAAATTATAGTACTCTCATTTGATAATTGAGGTCATAAGGAGATGAATTAGGAATAGTGAACAGGCTTCTATTGGATAAGATATCTAAAAAATTACAGTGATTTATTTCAGAAATTAATCACATTTTTTCAATCATAACCACAAAAAAATCATTGGATGGTATCATGGGTTTAGGCAGATGTTTCAGCTATCTGTGAAAACTCATCCTGTACCAGGACCTAATTTCCTTCAAACAGCTCGTCCCACCCCCTCAAACTCTTAAGTGGCCTTTAGATAAGGCCAACTTCAAGACCTCTTCTAGAAATTCTCCATATTATAAACTTAAGACCCATTCTAGCAATACTCCACTTTATAGCACTATCATGAAGACATTTTCTTTTGGCCCATTTTATACAGAAGTCAGCTGTGTCAAGGTTACCTTCTTTCAAGTGTGTTTCTTTCACGTCCTAGCTTGACCAGACAGAGAATTGCTTCTGCGATTTTTACAACTTCCAGCACTTAACAAAACTAGAGAGGAAGAGCTTGTCCACATAGTAGGAGCTTGTCCAGAGAATAGGAGCTTGCTTAGTAGGAACTCAGCTAAGCAAACATTTAGTCCCAGACAGACGGGTAGGTAAAAGTTTAATTTGGCAAGAGCTGAGTTTAATTCTATCATTTAGTTTTGCTTAAAAATATACTAGAAGACATCTCTGAAAGATTACATGGTCTTGGATCATTCATTTCAATGCTTTGAAACTCAATCAAAATAAAGTAAAATACTAATCACGTTAAGAAAGGGAGTGAGAATAAGAGGTGATTCACCTGAATTGTAGACTCAGGGCTTGTTACCTTAACAACACTCACAAAATGGCAATTTTTATTTTCATTATACAAATTATTGAAGGAATTGATCACCTCGGAATGTGGGTCATCTAGTGACTCCATCTTTAAATACAGATATTTCACATGGAAGAATATTTGTACACATAGTTAACTCTCGTGTTTTTAAAGTTTCAAGCACAGGTCATAAACATGTCATCACTTCTCACTGGTGGGATAACTATGAAAAAGAAGAATTTTTGTCCTCCTGATCTTCAACTGCAGCTCTGAACGGACTGCATCTGCTTGTTTGATTTAGCCTGGATTTAAGTTAGCGCCTAGAAGAGACAGAGATGGAAAGCGGGATTTTTTATATTGCACCACAAATGTTACGGAGCTGGAGAAGATTTAGGGTGATTGGTGAAGGAAGTTCCTTAGCCATTTCCTCCACAGTTCCTGAGCTTGTCCCAGGAGATTTGAGAGTAAAGCTCACTTTGATCTTTTGTTCTCCCTGCTCATGAAATCCCTGTCAAAGGATCTTTTCTCTTCTAAGCCAGATTCCTCCAACGTGGGGAGAACATACTTCACAGTCATGTAAGTTAACTCATTGGGTTGCAGGAAGACTATATTACAATTCATGTAGGATTTTTTTTATTTATGAAAAATAATTTATTATTGATATTTAATACAGGATTAACACCAACATTCCCCCTTATATCCTGCGTGCTGAAAGATGAGGCATAAATTTTCGACTTTCTTAGAAGTCATCATGGATTTGTCAGTTATATTAACTACTGTTACCTAATTTTATTCTCCTAAAATAGTAAAAGTTTAACCATCCTCTGAAATGAACAAAACCAAACACATATTTGAATGCAATCTAAGTGGTTTGAGCACAAGCAAAATATAATAAAATTGCCAAGTTAAGTTGCCAGTTCTTTTTTTGTATGAACTCCCAAGGCCTGCTATAGGAAAAATCAATAACAATTTGGCTTGTTATGACAACCTAATGCCCTAATAAAATAGAAATGACTACAAATACTATTTGGTATCATTATTGATGACATTCTTTGACCTAAGTGTCTACTCTTACATATCTTGAGAATATTTGTTAATAATAAAGTAAATGTTTTTATTTATCGATAAGTAAATTAGCACTCCACCCCAACTTCTGCAGCTTATCTTTCATCCCTCAAATTAATGTTTCCTTGAATCTTGCTTTGCAGTCTTCTCATTGTAGGCAGAGTATCTGCTTACAAAAGATTATCAAATCATGTCAGCACCCTTTTGCCTCTTTACCACCTTTGAAGTTATTTAATTCCTCTCAGAGTCAAGTAAATAGTCTTTACTTGATGAATGGGGCCTTGAGATGTTTACTCTTTCGATTCCATCACATACCAGCCTTCTCTCCTGCTTACAAGTTGATTATCTTGACTTTATCTTTTTTTTTGTTTTTTTTGGGTATCACTGCCCTCTGGTGGTGGGAGTAGGAGGCCCAGCCTTTGCCGCTGTGGAGCCGCTGCTGGAATTGAACCTCCATCCCACTGGGCCACAGTCCCGTGCACAACCACTACGCCACTGGGGCTCAGCCTTGACTTTATCTTTGAACCCAGGCCTGCCCAACTATAGTTGCAGTTGTTATTTCAAATTCTGAAATTAGGTCTTTGAATAGCTAGCATCTCTTTAATTTTTTTCTTGTTAGTTTAAACAAACAGATATACAGTGAGGTGCATTAGCCATAAAAGCTGCTTTAGCAGAAATATCACAAGTAGGTAGCCTTAACAAACAGAAATTTATTTTCTCACAATTTAGGATGCTTAGGATCCCTCATGGATTAAGCATTGAGATGCTACTCTCGAGGTAGGTGGTTCGAACCCGCAAACCACTGCTCAGGTGAAAGCTCAATCTGTTGGCTCTGGGGAGGATTTCCAGGCTGGATGCCCTCCACAGGGCTGTTTGAGGAGAAGATTCAGTGGCACTGGGGTGGCAGGCACATTCGTAAATAAGGAATGCACAAATCAGGAGAAAGGGTTTTTGTAACTACTGCATCTAAAAGAAGTTTTCATGACTTGCTTGCCTATACACAATGTTGATCTTCTTTTAAGATGTTAATTTTCTGTCTCGGCAGGTGATAACTTTATTTATTGAATTTTAGACAATTTTTGTCTCTTGATTATGAATATAGGCTCAAGTAAGGCAATGATCGTTGGTCCCCTCATAGTGAATTTTATGATCAAAAACAGGCCCTGACATGTGACAGTTTTGATCACCTTCACTATCCCTTAATAAATTCCTGTTCCCTTCACAGACTGTATAATCTTTATCTGAATTTGTTTGCAGTAACATTTTATAAAGGTCACCCTTTCTTATTTCTAATCAATTGTCTATTGACTTCATACAATTTTGAGTTCTTGGGGATTAACCATTTCTCATAATATTCTTCAAACTTCTATATCATGGGAAAGCACAAGTGATGAAGAGGATAGTAATAACAGTAAGCCATGATTTACCCTAGGAATAAATATGTAATGGGAGAAATTGTCAAAAATGGCCAGTAAGGTCTGGGTCAATGGAAAAGCAAGGCCGGATGAAGCTGTAGTAGTGGAGCTATAGTTACTAAAGATATCTGGTGTCGAACCAGGATATGGTTGTTGCTGGGTACCACTGAGTCCCACTTGGACCCATGAGCAACCCTAGGCACAATAGAACAGAACACTGCCCGGTCCCTGCCATCATCACAAGTGTGCCTGTGCTTGAACCCATTGTTGCAGCTCATGTGTCAATCTATCTCTTTAAGGGACTTCCCTCTTTTGGCCTGCCCCTCTGCTTTCCCAAACACTGTGTCCTGCTGCTCAATGTCCCTTCTCTGTGGTGAACAAAAGCTCACATGTCATAATAATAATTTTCTCCCGTAACAAACTCCTCACAACCTCTGGCGCATCAGAATTTTTTATCTGGTAGAATTAACCAAACCTCTATCTTAATTCCTAATGCTTCTGCACTTATTAGATGGCTATAGTTCCCTATTCTCCTTTATCAGAGGCAATCACAAGCAAATCAAGTGGTATCCAGGTGAATCTTCTTATCTCTGTGGTCTAAAAGTAATGCAATTTCTCTTGATAATCAGGATCAATCACTTCTCCTTCCTAACCACTGTACGAACTCCCTTCTCTATCTGCCTGTTGGTGGACTAAGAACCTGACAGTAAAAGAAATAGTTTAAGTTTCCAATTTAATGTGGCCAGGTGTTCTTCCCCTGGAGAAAGAATGCATCCTTTAGGAACTGGCTCAATGCAAGGTAACATAACGGAGACGCAAAGATTTCTCTAAAGAAATAGATACAATACAGAGAATCAGAGCTGCTGCTTTCATCCCATGATTTCCAGATTTGCCTATTCTGACGACTGAAGGGAGAGAACAAGGTATTGTTTTTTTTTTTTTTAACAGATTTCAAGAATATGTCACATTCTCTGAGTTATCCTTAAGCTATAGCAATGACCTCGGCTGAATCCCGGTGGCGTAAGTGGTTGAGTGCGGGACTGCGGCCCACTGACGTGGTGGTTCAAATCCAGCAACATCTCTCCAGGAGCAAGGGTGGGTAGCTCCCACGACTACTAGAGAGCAGTGATACCCAAAAAACAAAACAAAACAAAAAGATATAGAAATGACCTCACAACTGTAGATCAATTTGGTGCTACACGTCAATAAGCAGAATAGATTAAAACTCTACTTCCTCCGGTGGCATCTTCACAATGACCATTATGCTGGAACCCACTGGGGTAGCTACAACTTTCAACCTCTCTCTTTGAGGTGTTTCCTTTTTGCTTTGAGCTTTTCACTTCACTAAGCAAGATACCCTTCTCAGGGACTGGAATCTCAT
Source organism: Nesogale talazaci (assembly GCA_004026705.1). NCBI lineage: Eukaryota > Metazoa > Chordata > Mammalia > Afrosoricida > Tenrecidae > Nesogale > Nesogale talazaci. The sequence goes on from PVJH01007729.1 coordinate 65,986, forward strand.
GAACTGTCCAAAACACATGGGGAAAAAAAATCCTCCCAGCCTTCCTTCTGAAGAGCGTTCTGGCTGTACGTCATCCAAGACAATTTTTTTTGTCCTTTTGGCAGACTCTAGTCGTTTCAATATTCCTAGCCAGAGCCACAACTCAAATGCATATTTTTTTTCCTGAAACATAATTTTATTGGGGGCTCTTACAGATCTTATAACAATTCATAATTCAGTTAGATCAAGCATAATTTTACAGTTGCTGCCACCATCAATTTCCTTTTTAAAAATCACTTTATGTAAAACTCTTATTACATTCCATCCATCCATCCATTGTGTCAAGAGCATTTATATATATGTTGCCATAATTATTTTGGCAACATTTTCTTTTTATTTCATCGAGTCCTTGACATTTTCCCCTCTGCCCCCTCCCTCTTAAATTAAAATCATTTTTCAGTTCTTATATATGCCGCTGTCTTTCTTCACCCACTTTTCTGTTGTTCATCCCCGTGGGGGGGGGGGTGGAATGGTTAATACATCAATCATTGTGATCAGTTCCCTCCTTTCTCTCCCCTATTCTCATTGATTCAGAGGAGTTTATCTGTCCTGGATTCCCTGTGTTGTGAGTTCTTATCTGTACCAGTGCACATGCTCTGGTCTAGCCAGATTTGTGAGGTAGAAATGGAGTCATGATAGTGAGGGGAAGAAAACATTAAGGAACTAGAGAAAAGTTGTATGTCTTGTCAGTGTTGTACTGTATCCTGACTTGCTCATATCTTCCTTTTGAACCTTCTGTGTGGGATGTATAATTGTCTACAGATGGGCTGTGGGTCTCCATTCCACACTCCCCCTCATTCACCTTGATATGATTTTTTTTTGTTCTGGGTCTTTGCTGTCTGTTACCTGAAACCATTGGCACCTCATGATCACACAGACTAATGTGCTTCTTCCATGTGGGTTTTTTTGCTTCTCATCTTGATGGCTGTTTATCTTCCAGCCTTTGAGACCCCAGAGGCTAGATCTGTTAATAGCCAGACATCATCAGTTTTCTTCACCACATTTGCTTATGTACCCATTGTTTTTAGTGATCATGGTGTTGGGAAGGTCATAATCACATCTTAGAACAAAGATTCTTGCTTTGAGGGAGTATTGAGTAAAAGCCCAATATCTGTCTGCTATCTTAATACTTAACATATAACTGTATATACACAGATCTATTTTCCTATTAGTATATATGAATAAATTTATATATGTATGTGCCTGTATTTATACCTCTGTAAATGTCTTTTGCCTCCAATTTGTTTCTTCTATTTCCTTTAACTTTCCTCTTGTCTCGATCTCATGTTCAGCCTTCGTTTGTATTTCAGTAATTCCTCTTGGCTACATTGTCCTTGATCAAGCCCCACCAGGCAGCCTATGCCCTCCTTGCCATCGATTTTAGATCACTTGTTACTTTGTCCCCGGGTTTGTTGAGAACCCCCTTTTTTTCCCCTGCCTCCTCTCTCCCATGTCCCCTGATAGCCGTTGATCCCATTGTTTTCTCCTCTGGATTGTTTATCCCATCTATCTTTCTAGATAGTCATGCAGAGACAATAATGAGTACAAAAATAAGGCAAAGCAAACAACCCCCCCCCCAAAAAAACAAAACACAGTAGCAACAACAGCCATCAACAATGAAAAAAGAACAGCATATAAATAGCTCTAGGTCTGTTTATTGACCTCTAGGATTGTTTTCTGGTCCAGGTCTGTTTGTTGACTTTAAGGATTGTTTTCCACTCAAGTCTGATGGGATGCCACACCCTGGCGCCAATGTCAATTTTTTGTACTCCTCATGGACTTTGTTGCTGCTCTGTTGCATGCCCTTAGTGTTTCCCCCCAGGAGGCTCGGGAATTCTAAGGAACTCCGGTGGCACTTGCAGCTAGCTTGAAGGTTGACTGTGTGAATCTATCAAGCAACCTTGTGGGTGAAAAACCTAATAGTCTGCTACCCTAAGACTCACAGTCAAGAACACTACAGGGCAATTCTTCTCTGTTACCAGGGACCATTATGAGTTAAAAGAAAGTCGACTTCCCAAATCAATGACTTGACTTTAATTCTTCTTATTAAAGCATGAGAATTTCTTTGGAATTTACAAAAGACTTACTATTTACAGCTGCTGTCTTACCAAGTAGAACAATGCACTGATTCATGGACTTAACTGAAGGTAGAATAGTTGATTGCCACAGGTTTATATTTTCCACTTTTCTCTCCAGTATATTAGAAATATATTTTTCTAAGCATCTCCTTCCATTTCAGTTTCTAATAGTCATCATTGGGATAGAAAAGTAAATGTGGATAATGTGTTAGTCTTGGTAGACTAAAGAAATAAATTTATGAACACAAATGTATATAATGAAGAGGTTTATATGTAAGAGCAACTATATATTAAGAAAACATCCCAAACCCACCAGTCTGAGGTCTTAAGTTCAACATTAACCCATATGCCTGATACCAGTGTACAAGTATCAGACTCACAACGCACATACACTGATGCTAGAATAGTCATAGGTCAGTGGGTGCAGAGTCTTGTGTATCCAGTGGTGGTAGAAGCACATCTCAGCACTGGCAGGGGTCTTCCTGTGGCTCCTCCAGTTTCTAGGGCTCTGAGTCTATCAGCGTGCTGCTGTGTGTCTCATCATCTGCAATATCTCCCAGGGAGTGAACATTGTCAGTAGAGTCTCCAAGCAAGTATGCAAGTGTCTCCTGCTTCCAGGAAGGAAGTACCAGGTTTCCCTGAATTCTCAGAGGAGAAAACCATGCCCACATAAAGGTCTTCATTGGTTATTTCCAGACTCATAGTCTAGACTCCACTCCTACACTCTTAATCCTCAAATTGACACCAGATTGGGTGACTGCCACAGATAATTTGAGCATTGAGGGGATTTTCATCTTCAGAATTTAATTATTCCTCTTTTCTCCTTAAACCCATGGCTATTGAAAATTGTACCCCTGATATTGTTCGCGTTTTATCCTTTACCACAGTGTGTTTGCTTGCTATTGTTGACAAACAGTTTGAATACTTTTGAGCACTGTAATCTTCAAAACACAAACCGTTCGAGCAATATATATATATATATATATATATATATATATATATTACCACTAAACTGTTGCTAGCTTCCCCTCTTATCTGCCATGTAATTCCAAGTAGAGCTCAAGTAAGGCTCTATCCATACAATACCAAGGAGGCATCATGGGTGGCATCGTGGGTCCTGCGAGGGACTGCAAGGCAAGGGTGGCAGTTTGTCACCATCAGCAGCTCTCAGAGAAAGATGAGGCGACCCACTCCCCTAACCAGTTGCAGTCTTGTAAATCCATGGGGGCTGTTCCACACAGCCCGAAAGGGCTGCTCAGAGTTGCAGTTGACTAGATGACAGTGGTTGTTATAACGCCTTTATTCCACTGTCCATGAGAGATCAGGCCACCAGGGACATAAAAAAATTGTCCGGGTCAGGTGGTCAGGGGAGCTTTTATGGTAAGATGCTAGCTTAGATTCGATAAGCATTTTTTAAAACAGTAGAACATACCAATACCTAATAACACAAAGTATATATTGCAATAAAAATGCAATGTCCATAGTTTGATTTTTTTCTTATTTAAACATTGCATTGTTAGTTTATGAATATTTGAAAAACACAGAATTTTATAGGGGCACTAAAACTCATCCTTTATATGTTTTTGTATATAATTTCAGTATTGCTAAGTCTACATATTAATATTTACATTTATATGTACAATGTCAAAATCTATTCATCTATGTCAAGACATACACTTTGATATAAAATTAGTACCACAAAACTTAGGAAATTTTTTCACATAATAATATATTACTAACATGTTCAAAATTGCTTTAAAACTGTGATTTCAAAAAAATATTTTTTGGAATTTCACTATTTGAATTAATCCTAACATAGCCAATCCCTTCTTTTAAAAACTACAGACAGCACTCTAACAAGACTCTTTCTTAATCATTTTTCATGTAAATGCATCAGAGTATTAAAGGGATTGCATATTTTTCTGTTGTGTATTTTAGACGTAAAAGAAACATCGTCATTTACTTTGTGTATATTTATCCCAGATACTTTTGTAGGCACTGAGTATGAAATGTCTTAGGAAGTTTGAAAATCTGATGGATTAGTCTGAGCAGAATTCTCTCTGTCTCTCTCTGTCTGTCTCTATCTCTCTTGCTCTCTCTCAAATGGTTGGTTTCCTACTCATATCTTCTTGCTTCATTGAACAGCAGAGCACATTATACTTGACTTCATCAATTTTGAAGTTTCAGATGGTCACAACAACCTATAAGGCAGAATGACAAAAGTCCATCAATCATCAAAAAATGATGCTCAGTCCATGAGTCTGATCCCAGAGGTGCTGAGATGGCCAATGAGAATTCTTTGAAATGTAAATCCATCTAGAAGCTTGTGGGAACTGGTTCAGAAGCAGAAGTTATGGTGCATGATGAGAAATCTAACATCAGACGCAATTTTTAAAAAGAAAAAAAATCCTGAAATGCTTGTATAGGAATTGAATTTTCAGAGCATTCTATTTCTTCCTAGAAATGCTGCTCACGAGGTAGATGGTCAATATCCTGTTATATCAAGTATTGATTTTTAATGGTCTTGAAAAAATACCTGTGTGCATTTGTGGTAAAAAGAAATGATGCCAAGTTTAATTATTTTTCTGTTGTCCCTTTAAAAATTATTGCTTTGAGCTAACATTTGAGTGGCAGAGCAGTATTAAAAACCCATGCCAAGAAAGAGTCTTTCGCTGAACCCTAAGGTTAAGCAGTATTAGGAAAATCGAAACTTTTTGTCTTAAAAGATTTGAAGCAAAAAAATGAACTTTATGCAGTGTTGCCCGTTCCTTATGGAGGATAATGCTTTTAGTAGGGAGGATGGAAAGAGGGCAGTGTGTGTTTTGTATTGATTGCATGTAATAAATTCATTATGGATTTTCCCTACATGTTTCCTTTATGCGAGGAAGGGCATTGATGATACCTCCTTTCATTAAAGGAGTAGCTATGATACAATGAGTCTTTCTCTCCTTTATTCCATCTCTTTTTCTTCCTTTTTTATTACAGTTTTAACTGCAAGATTAACACACATTGATTGTGGAAAATATTTAAAAGCCATACATAGAAATTATAAAAATCAACAGTAGTCCCATGGTGCAGAAATAATGCATTGTGTTTGGAGGAAAAAGGTACACGTGCAGATGTATGAGATATAGAAATAACCATGATTATTAGCATGGACACTTAAGGAGATATTTCTTAACTAATAATTTTCTCTTCTAAAAGATAGTCAGGAGTCCTGGTGGTGGAGTGGTTACATGGTAGGGTGCTAGCCACAAGGTCAGCAGTCCGAAGCCATCAATCACTCCCTGGAAGACAGACGCGATTTTCTACTTGTATAAAGAGTGACCGTCTCAGAAACCCACAAGGGCAGTTTCATCCTGTCCTACTGGATCACGGTGATTTGGAATCGACTTGATAACAGTGATTTTTTATTACCTTTTCTTTTTAAATATATACTCATTGGAATTGGTCCAAAGGAAAAAACAAACCAAAGCAAAAATCAAACAGGCAAAAAATTCCAACTCATTGCTGTTGTGTTGATTCTGACCCATCGGCACTCTGTGCGATGGTATAGAACAGTCCCATACCGTCACCAAGGCCACAATCTCTATGGAAGCAGACTGACATACCTTTCTCCACATACCGCCAATGCTTCAGATTCAGTGAATAGCTGATGTGTTTTCTGAAAAATAAATCTTTGTAGTAGAGCTACTTACTATTACTTCTGTTTTGAGTATCCTGTCAGATTGAAGAAGGGTGATCTCTCAAAGGATTGATTTGCATCCTCACTCTTCTTACCCTTCTGTTTCCTGCTTCCTTGCTGTGGACAGGTACACCTTGTGTATCTATGGGAAAAGCCCCAAAGAGAACAGGAGGAAAGTGAAAGGAAATAGAGGAAAGGATGTAGGTCTGCATACATATATTTATAGGTCACATATAAATATATATTTAATATAATATATAAGACTATATATTAAAAAATAAAAAGAAATAAACACTTTTATCAAGTCGATTCCAAATCACAGTGACCTGGTAGGACAGGGTGAAACTGCCCCTGTGGGTTCCTGAGACTAAATCTTTATAAGAGTTGTATTAAGGTAGCAGATGGACATTGGGCCCCTGTGGAAGTCCTTTCTCAACACTCTGTCCTAATAACCTGGCATTCTGTGACGTTCACCTTTCTGACACAATTGCTGAACACAAAACGAGTGCATGAGCAACTGTGGTGAAGAAAGCTGATGGTGCCTGGCTATTACAAGATACGGGGTCTGGGGTCTTAAAGGCTTGAAGTTAAACAAGCAGCCATCTGACAGGGAAGCAACAAAGCCCACATGGAAGAAGCACACCAACCCATGTGATCACAAAGTGTCGACGGGATCAGGTATCAGGCATCAGAAGACCCCAAACAAACAATCAGTGTGCTGTGAACAAAGTGGAGACCCAAAGACCACCTGTAGACAATTGGACATCCCTTCACAGGAGGGTCACAAGGAAGGAGTGAGCCAGCCTGGGTGCAGTAGGGCACCGAGAAAACACACTATATTCCTCTAGTTCTTTATTGCTTCCTTCCCTCACCTTCTCACCTTCCCACCCCACTATCATCACCTCAACTCTATCTTACAAATATGTCTAGATCAGAGCATGTACCCTGGTACAGATCAGAGCTCTTGACACACATAATCCAGGACAGATAAACCTCTGGGGACCAATATTGAGAATAGTGATACCATGAGGGGAGGGGGAAGGTGGGGGCGGGGTGGGAAGGGGAGAAAGGAGGAACTGATCACAATGGCTGAAGTACAGCCCATTGTCCCCAAGCAGATGAACAACAGAAACACGGGTGAAGGGAGACAATGGATGGTGTCAAATATGAGAATAAAAATGTATAAATTATCAAGGGTTTATAATGGTGGGAGTGTGGAGGAGGACGGGGTGAAAAAAAAGGAGCTGATGCAGGGGACTGAAGTAGAAAGAAGATGTTTGGAAATGATGGCGGCAACATATGTACAAATGTGCCTGATAGAATGGACGTATGGATCATTGTAAGAGCTCCCGATAAAATGATTTTTTTCAAAAAGGAAGGGAGAAAGAAAAGTCCCCAAAATGTGGGGTTAAAGTTGAAGAGGAGTAAAGCGAGTTCACTTGGAAGCGTAAGAAAATGCCAGCAACTGAGAGAGCAGGTTGAGAACACTGTGGCATGTCCACGGATCCGAGAGCACAGAGTGTCTCGCTGTCAGATGGGGTCTTTGTCATAAAATACTTGGGTACCTCGGCCTCCACCCTGTCACTCTGGAGCGCTTACATAATCTGTCAGGATTCCCTGAGCTGGAAGAGTGTGTACTCTGTGCTGTCTTGAGCTATGGCACACAAAGAGAGGGGAGAAACTAGTTGTACATGAAGGATAAAAAGCTAAAAGGTGACAAATCTGGAAATGATATTACTGTTCATTACATGTTTGTTTAATTTTAAATTTTTATGGATGCCAAAAATCTCACATAAGACCCCATTAATCAAATTAATTTCAGAGTTATTATTTTCTCTCAGTAGATGGCACTGTTTTGAAGAATAGATTTTGTTTTTTATTTTTGATAATGGACACATGGAACAGAATAAGTCTTTGTTGAACAAAGAGGATTTCATTACCATAAACCCTGAAGCTTTGTTACCTAAGATAGAAGTAGTTTAGTGGCAAAAGGATGATCTCTAGGTGACAGAGTAGCATTGTCTTATAGCAATATGATGTGAAATACATAAAATGTTTAAACTTTATAGCAATAACATTAAAAAAAGAAAAAGGGGAATTAAATCTAATAGCATATTTCACTTAACCCAATATAGTAGGTTATTTTATTTTAGCATGCAATCAATATGCAGATTATTAATAAGATATTTTAACTTTGAATTAGCCAATTTTCAAGTCCTCAAGAACCAGTGGCTAACAACTATCTTATTGTCATGTGAGACTTGGTAGCCTTTTTATTTCTCTTCAGAGAGTTGGTCTTCTTTCAGAATAACGTTATTGTCTTGAATATGACTCTTACCCAAGCAGAATATTTATTCACTCAAAAGACATTAAAAAAAGAGAGACATATATACCAGCACTGTTTTTATCCTCCCCAGAAAACAGCTAGGCCACTGCCAATACAACCATTAGAAAGTTCTCTGTCATTCACTCAGAAAGGTTTCCCGAGTCCCTACTATGTACCAGGCAGTATCCTAATGGTGAAGGCTTATTCTTGTAGTTCCTTAGGCGGTCAGAATTGCATAAAATGTTTGAATAGATGGTTTGACTTAGACATTTTCCTCTTCATCAGTTTTCTATTTATTCAAATTTGTAAATTATTAGGGGTTCATGGTGGAGAATGGGGGAGGGGAAACATGGGGAGCTGGAATTTTATTTAAAAAAAAGAAGAACTAGAGCAAAGGGGGAAAAGAGGAACTTATGCTGGGGGGCTCAAGTAGAAAATGTTTGGATATGAATGTGGCAACATGTGTACAAGTGTGCCCAATACGAATGATATATTGAATATTATAAGGGCTGTAAGAGCCCCCAATAAGATCTATATTTTAAAAAAAAAAAAGGAGGAGGAAGGAGGAGTTAATACCAAGGGCTCAAGTAGAAACTATTTGGAAATGACTATGACAACATGTGTACAAATAAGCTTGATACAAATGATGTATTGAATGTTATAAGAGATGTAAGAGCCCCCAATAAAATTTTTGGAAAAAAAGGGAAAAAAGAATATGGAAGTAGATGCCATCACTCCAGTGAAGATTTCCTGTTTCCCCAGGAATTGCATCAGGTGCTGAGGGAACAGGGAAGAGTAGGACCGCAGGTGTAAGAAGAGATCACAGTCTAGCTTGGGGGTGGTGGGACAAGGAAGCAAATAATAATAGAGCATGGCCTACGCCTTCTGAGAGCTAACATGTTCTTATTGATCTTGGTGTCTAAACAGGAATGTTTATGCTTATATTTATACTTGGAGATGATGCTTTATAGTTTTCTGTTCTCTAAAGAGCTGGATATAATTGTACTATAATAAAATAACTATTTCTATTCCTATATATAAACCCAGGATTCGATGTCCATGTCATCTTCCTATCTGACATTTAGTAAATGACCTTGTGTCTCTCTCTTAAATTCTTTGCCCCCCTCTTCTTGTTGTCTTGAATGCCTAGACTGAAGGGGAAAATATTAAGATAGACATAACCCTGCTGACCTTTTCAGTTTTTTTCTAATTAATTAAGTTGTGTTCTCAAAATCTTAAAAGCCAGCAACTGGATGTGATTTTTCTTGCTGATGTGGGTTTCACATTTAATCTATCAGGCTGTTGAATTATTGATACTGCATTCTTTTTTTCCTTAATTTTGTAATACTTCCTGTAAACTCAGTTTCACTGTAGGCTTTTATCCTGATTTCATGTTTTATTTTAGCCCATGACAAGCATTAATAATTTAAAGCCTCCATTGCATGTTATCAATCTCCTTCAGAAAATTTCAAGGCAATATTGATTGAAATGAATTTCTCTCGGTATTCTTAGACGTTTATTATGAAAAGATACAGCTGCTCTATCTATGAAGAGCAAGTGCATGAGCCATTTATCAGTATGGTTGCCTGGTGTGCACATATGTTAAGGTAGTAGAGTGTTTTTTTAACCTCTTGGTTTTAGTAAGGTAATTATGATATCAAAACCACAAACTGAATGTCATTGCCATGGAGACAATTTTGACTTATAGTGACTTTATAGTGCAGAAAAGAACTGCTCCAGAGGGTTTTTAAAATCTATAAATCTTTATGAAAGGAAATTGGCCCTTCTGTTTCTGAGGAAGTGGCTCATAGATTCAAAGCAACAATCTTTGAAATAGCAGCCAAGAACTTAACCACTTGTGCTATTAGGTCTCCTTTTAAATGATCAAAAAGGCCACGGGATTCTATACTGGTGATGCACAATGCTCAGGAGACTCCCATCACCAACGGCACAGTGCCAAGCTATATATATGTCTGCAATATAAAGGTAATCGTGAAGAAAGAATTGTGTGTGTGTGTGTGTGTGTGTGTGCACGTGCGTGCGTTCACCTCACTAGCTGAAGGAAATAATTGCATATTTCCGTATTTTCCTAACAGTGAGGATGGTTAATGGATAATGAGAAATGGGGAGGTTTGCCCTATGGTGGGAGTAGGCGGCCCAGCCTTACTCCTGGAGAGCTGCTACTGGATTTGAATTGCCAACTCAGTGGGCGTCAGTCCTGCACACAACCCTACACCACTGGAGCTCAGCCCAAAATTAGTTTTTTTTTAATAAAAATATTTTCCCTCTATACCAGACTGCAGCAAAATAATTTTACTTTCTTTTGGAAAAGGAACCAACATCTCTAAATTTGATATAGTGTACCTGACATTGCTGGAACAAAATAGCTTCAGTATTAAATGTTTCCTATGGTGAATTTATAGAGACCAAGACACTGCCAATAATTTTATCTTGAGCTTCTACTCAAGTAGCCTCTATATGGTTTTAAAAATAATAAGAGAATCACAGGGTCTGTGATCACATACTAGATGCGATTGTTCCCCTAGAAGATCCTAAGCCTGAAAGTTAAGCCTACAGAGTTGAGTGAATTTGTCTTCTATGAGAAAGCCTGCTGCGTGTGTTCACAAAAGAATATAGCCCAGTTAGAATGATTACCCTGAAGTCATAATTTTACCCACCCAAAATGTCATTAAAGAAAAGACTCAAATCAAGGGGGAATATCTAGAAATTATTCTCTTTGGTTGGTTATAAGGTACACATGTTTACCTAGGTTTCAATCAGTAAAGGTTCCCTATGTTGTAAAATCATTATTATCCTTTTGTTGAGATTCTTACAGAAGGGGGAGACAACGTCATTAGGGTAAACAGGCTTCATGTGCATCTCTGTTCACCATCTTGTGCTAGGACCCCTGTAAAATGCTGAGCACAAATTGGGCACTGTCTACCTGATGCAATTGTTAAATGTCTAAGCAAGTACAAGAAACTCCAAACTTCATTTGGATGTGATTTGAACTAAGTTTTGATAACATCTTACTTTAGATGTCTCCAAGACTGGCTTTCAAAAGATTTTCACCACATCACCAAATTCTTAAGAGTTCCAAAACAGCTCTTCATTACTTGTTTTCTCACTGTTTCTACTGCTTCCTTCTCTCTCTCTCTCTCTGTCTCTCTCTCTCTCTCTGTCTCATACTTCTACCAGTTTGTGTTATTAACTGCCTTGGTCATGTTGATCTCCTTCCTTCTGTGGAATGGTGAACTCTGAGACTTTATTAGACCTTGGCAACCCTACCATTATGCCTCTCCATTTTAAAGTCTTCTGGGGACCTTTAGAGGAACTCTGAAGGTTAATGACAACTGCTTAAATATGGGAGTCTTAATTGTTTTCTCAGTCAAAAAGGATTGTTAGCGTTGAATTCATTCTTTTTGTTATTATTAGGTGTTGCCTCTTCCAAACTAAACTCTCTGTCATTGAGTTGAGTCTACTCTATAGTGACCCTATGACATTGCCCTTGTGGATTGCTGAAATGATGGCAGCACAACGTCTCATGCTTTTTCTAAGAAGCAGTCAATGGGTTAGAACTATAGCACGAGGGCTCTTATGTTGCCTATTAGGGTGAGCATGGAGAGGAGGAAGCCCAACTCTGTGTTTGTAAAAGCAAATATACTTTAGAAACTTCAAATCCTTTAACTAGACATAAGAATCTGAGTTTCAGAGCTCAGAAACAAAGAGTAGTACCTTCACCATAGGTTTAAAGCTTTGCAGAATGAATGGTATTAAAATTACTTCTTATCAGGTGTATTTCAGATAATCATTTGTATAGGTATGAGTAGTACCAAGATAACTGATTTTATATTTTAGGATCTGTCCACTGATTCTCCATCATCTATGCTGAGCTAGTTGTTGTCGCCTTAAATATAAAAATTTAGGAATTCTATGTCCTCTTGAATGTCAATGGATTCTTCCTACTTTAATCACCTTGTAATTGATAACAGACCTAAGTCGACCCAGGTAATTTTGTCTAGATTTTCTTATTTAAATTAACTCCCTTGAGTAGGCTACTTCTGTTAAGAAAAGCATCATGAATTCCTTCAATTTCCAGGAAATTGGGACCGCGTGATCAAATTTGATAAGCAGCTTATAAATAAAAACGATGAGGTATAGAACTGTTAACTTTGGGTTTGAATCAAACCCTAACAATGAACAACAAACCATGCCTGCTGTGTCAAAGCAATTCCTACTCATCGCACTCAGCCCAATAGAGAGAGTAGAGTGAATTCATAGTACTTCTAAGGTCATCATCTCTAAGAACATGGACTACGGCCATCGCTTTCTCCCACCAAATAGCTGGTGGATTCTAAATGCCAGACTTTCTGTTAGTAGTCAAGCATTTAACTCCCGCATTACCAGAGCTACAAAACCAAGCCATAGGAGACAAGGGATTCATTTTCAAACTGACAAAGAAATGACCAAGTTATGCGAATGATTTGTTTCTCAAAAAGATTTCTTGTGTCTTAGGTGTGAGTAGGAGGGTGATGTTTAACATTTGGTAAGAGTCCTAGTTTGGCTTATAGTTATGTAGCTTGAAAAAACAACCTACACTCTATTTTCATTCTAGTAGACATTATTCTACCAGGGAATGATACCGAATCACCTCTCTCCCTGTTGGTAAAAGCAGGGAGTATGGAATACTAAAATAGATTAATTAGAAATTTGAAGAGTTACCTGGTGCTGGACAAGGCTAAATGTTGAACTGACAATCATACATAGAATAAGGCAGTGTTATAAGAAGTGAAGGTTTTATTAAATTCTATAGATATTTGCTGGAAATGTCAGCTTGGGTGCTATTGGTATCTTTCTCCCTCTTTTTATCTGTAAATCTTATAATTTAGTCCTTTAAGGTCAAAAGATTACCTATCTGGGTCTACTCTAATCACATTAGCCCTTTTTAAAGACAGTGTCTTTTTTTTCTGACATATCTGAAGCATGGGAGGATCTAATGTGGCAGCTCTCAGTCTGTGGGTCACGGTCTCCTTGGGATTGAACGACTCTTTCATTGGGGTTTTCCATATCATTACAGTAGCAACATTACAGTTCTGAAACAGCAACAGAAATAATTTTCTGGTGGAGGGGGGGTCACCATACATGAGAACCTATATTAAAGGGTCATGGCATTAGGGAGTTTGAGAAATCAACTGTTTGTTTCTGAATAGTTTTATTATATATTTTATTAATAATTTATTGGGGTGCTCTTGCAACTCATAAAAATCATTATTCACTTGTATTAAGCACAATTGTACATATGTTGCCCATGTCATTTTCAAAATATTTTCTTTCGACTTGAGCCTTTGGTATCAGTTCCTCTTAACTTCTCCCTCCTCTACCTTTCCACTCTCATGGATCCTTGATAAATTTTATTGCTATTATTTCATATCTTACACCATCCATTATCTCCATTCACCCATATTTCTGCTATCCATCCCCTCAGATGGGGTGACTTATATTTCCAACTTTGTGATCAGTTCCCCCTTTTCCAGTCCCTCCCCCCCACCATGGTATTACTACTCCCATTAATGTTCCTGAAGGATTTTTCTATTCTGGATTTCATGTATCCAGAGCTCGTATTTGATACCAGTGTGCATACTCTCATCTAGCTGGATTTGTAAAGTAGAACTGGGTCATGATAGTGGGGGTATGGGAGAGGGGAAGCATTCAGAAAACAGAGGAATATTGTGTGTTTCACCAGTGCTATATGGCACCCTTGTTGAATGTGGTGAAGAAAGCTGACGGTGCCCAACTATCAAAAGATATAGCATCTGGGGTCTTAAAGGCTTGAAGGTAAATAAGCAGCCATTTAGCTGAGAAGCAACGAAGCCCACATGGAAGAAGCACACCAGCCTGCGTGATCAAGAGGTGTCAATGAGATCCGGCAGCAGGCATCAAAACTCAGAACAAAAATTACTATCAATGTGAATGAGGAGGAGTGTGACGTGGAGACCCAAAGCCTATTACAGAGGGGTCTCAAGGAAGAATTGAGCAAGTCAGGGTGCAGTATAGCACCGAAGAAACATAAAATATTCTTCCAGGTCTTTAATGCTCTCCCCCACTATCATGACCCCAATTCTATCTTAAAAATATGGCTATACCAGAGCATGTACACTGGTACAGATAAGAGTTTGAAACGTGGAATCCAGGACAGACAAATCCCTCAGGACCAATAATGAGGAGAAGGGGAAGTTGGGTAAAAAGGAGTTACCAATCATAATGATTATATATAATCTCCTCCCAGAGGGACAGGCTACAGAAAAGTGAGTGAAAGGAGACCTAGGTCGGTGTACAACATGAAATAATAATGATAATTTATAGATTATCGTGTGTTCATGAGGGATGGAGGGTGTGGGAGGGAGGTAAAAAATGAGGAACTGATACCAAGGGCTCAAGTAGAAAAAATGTTTTGAAAATGATGATGGCAACAAATGTACAAAGGTACTTGATGCACTGAATTGTATGTATGGATTGTGATAAGAGTTGTACAAGCCCCCAATAAAATGCTTAAAAAATAAAATAAAAAAGAATAAAGAAACCCAATTAAAAATAGCCTTGAGGGAATCTGTTGGATCAAATGAACTCAAACCAGAAAGGTGAGCTAAGATAGTTATGGCTACTGCTGTGTGATTCCAAAGACAAAATCTGGATATGTCACAGAATGATCATAGAAAGTTATTCAGAAGTAGTTTTGATAAAATAAATTCTGCATTGGTGAGGAAAAGGCCAGGAAACATGCCCTGAAGATTTTTCTTTCTATAAGAACCAAACACCTCCTCATTCTTGAAGGATAGCAAGGGCAAAATTCTGCAAAAATTTCATTTGGCATGCTCACTGTATCTACTCTATATTCCTAAGCTTGTCTTTGCTGCATAATTATTTTTGTTTTCAAACTGAACAATAAAACAAAAACATTTATAATGAAAATTATTTGAGTCCCACAAGGATGCTAAAATTGTCATTCTTATTTGTTATAAATCAAAATGCACCAAATTGTTCATGACTGGGTTAAAGAGATTGGACCACTGCCTTCAGCAACATATCATTGATTTTGTCATTTGAAAAATGGCATCATTTAAATTCTCCTCTTCTTCAATTTGGGTGGCTTATATTTCTTTTTCGTGTCTAATTGCTCTGGCTAAAAGTTTCAACAAAGTACTAAGTATTAATGAAAAGAATGATTACCTTTATCCTGTTTATCAATTATTCACTCGAACAAAATAAATCCTTCTGTGACTGGATGCTACACACAATGGGCATTGGTTGTCAGGCAAAACTTACAATAGTATTCACTGACAATGTTCATAATAGATCTGCCAGAAGAATACATATCTTAATGTAGCAAGTAGGGTATTGAAGTAGTAATTTAATGTTGGTATGTCTTATGACAGTGTAATACTTTTGGAATAGCTGTCTCTGCTTTTTCAAACACTACGTGATGTCAGTCTTAAGTTCTCAGGTAGGAGGTGTGTTTGAGGTGGGGTCTAGTTCACCTAGTTGGGTTTCTATATCAGATCCCTCTGGTATGCTTTTTGGAGCATGTTATGTGCCTTGAATAACCAGGATTCAATGTCCCAGTGTTCTATGACACATGACTTGAGTGCCCAGGGACGGGTTATTCTGGAAGTTCATGGTATTGTATTTTCAATATTCCTTACCAACATCATCACCCAAATGTATTGAGTCATTTTTCAGTCTTCTTTTGCACATATATGAAGGGATTGAATCTTCATGGCTTAGTTTTCAAAGTGATACCTTCACTTTTGAATGCATTAAAAGAATCGTTTGAAGTACATTTGCCCAATGCAACACATCATTTTATTTTCTTGACTGCTATTCCATGACATTGATTGTGGATAGAGGTAAAATGAAATCCATGACTTTGCTATCTATACTGTTATCATGGTGCTACTTATTGGGTCAACTTTTAGAGTTTTAATTTTCTTGATTTTAAATGTTTTCTTGATGTGCACTTATCCTTTTTAAAAAACTCTCTCTTATACATATGAATCTCTGTGGATTTGTTTCTCTGATGTACTCAAACTAACACAATTGGTATGCCACTAATTCTTGAAGTTTTATATTTGGTCAATGCCTTCAGTGTATCTTGGATTTTTTTTAATACTGTCAATTGTTGATCATGTGCTATTTTGAACAACCTTCTGAAGTGGTTGAATGTGACTCTGTTTACTTACTCCATCTTCTTGGGAAGGTTCAAAGGCTAGTCTAAATTCATGTGGGGGTATACTCAAGTTCATACTTTTGCACTTGTGGATTTATTTTAAATTTATGTATCTTCAATTTGAATTTGCATAAGAGCAATTAATCATTTGTTCCACACTTGGGCTCTAGTCTTGTTTTGACTGATGATATCTGACTATTTCTTTCCACTGATGCAATCAATTTTATTCTCATGTATATCATGTGGTGAGATCCATGTGTATAATTATCATTTAGGTGATTTATACTCCACTGGCTAAAACCTATCTCTCTCTTATTTTTGGATAGATTTAGCCTATATTTCACTAGCTAGATGTACCTGATATTTGAGAAGCAGGAAGGAAAGGGAAACCTTTATTCTCCTTCAGCAGAAGCAGGTTGATTCATAGGAAGATAGTGGATGTGATTTTGTAAAAAGTGGTGTGCTGGAGGCATTTGTCCTCCTCTGATATCACAAAGGACTATAAGGAGAATTAAACTCTTTAACTGACTTCTATGAGCTAGAGCTGAGACATACCTCCACCCTTCAACTTTTTCATCAATTCTAACTCTAATTTTATTCTTCCAAGGCTTTGTTTACTTATCTTTTGACACTGACAATTCATTGTGATGGCAACAGAGAACTCCCAGTTTATTGGATTTATTAAGGAGGTTATTAGGGTCATATCCAGTATAAATTATGCTCAGAAACCATCAGGATATGCCAGTCAAAACATCCTCTCCTCTATTGAGCAGATAGGCACTACTCTTTCTGGTTCTTGGCCTCTGCCCTGCTTTGGCAGTGTTACAAGTCTCTTTCAGGGCATTCGATAAACTTCCAAAGGTAACGCCACCCTACCATACACCTCAGGACAAGGACGCTCAGCTCTAGCTCCATAGGTCAGCAAATTTTGCCCTCCAATGAAAGACCTGGGTGCACCCCATTCTGCAAGTGAGACTCCTGCCTGAAGGCAGGCAGATGTAAGCGCTCAGGGCCCCGAGAGTCCACCATTCATTCTGGTGTTCTGGCTCTGCTGCCACGTGGCTCCTCGGCTGCTGCGCTGCTTTCCCGGATTTCTCTGTCCCGGCTCCCGGACGCTCCTCACACAGTAATCTCGGGGTCCAATAGTTGAACTTCTTCCCTAGCTCTGTTTATCATGATAGTAGTGAGATTCCCTCCTTCCTGCTTCTGAAATGGCTCATTTTATATCCAGTCGAATGGTACAACGATTTCCCTTGTTGGATTTCTAAGTTTTTGCTACCACAACTGAAAACCAGCACTTTCACCTTCAGTACATTTACCCACCTCCTCTCCACAGACCCATCAGGAAAAAGTGGTTTAATCGGAGTTAAAAAGACTATGGTTACAAGAGCTGCATCACATATATTATTGCACCGGGGATTTGTAGAAACTTCTACATTAGTTCCTGTGAATCATTTTGATATTGTGATAGAGAAAGTGCATAAAATATGTTCTTTTTCCTGACTAATCATCAAATAGCCATTAAGAACTTAGCATTTTTGAAACCTGAGCTTGCTATTCATTGTTCTAACCATTTTTATGAAACTTGTCATGAGTAAGGTATAGAGATATCAGATACTAAATGCCATCTTTCCTCCGCGACCTCGACTCTGTCTCTTCTGAGAAGCCATTAAGTATTCTAGGGTTGGGACCAATCTCTTTAGAATGGAAAGAACACTACTTCCAAAAGCATCAGTAATATTGTTGAGTGTCTAATACTGGGATTGATGGGGATAATGAAAATATTAAAAAAATTAAGATGAATACTATATAAATTGCTATTACTCTAGAGAAAAGTTAGAGCTTATCTGGAGCCTGTTGAAGAATAATTTAAAAAGTTTTAATCCCTGTGTGGTTCTTCTTTGTGCTCATCCAAGTCAGAATATTGGATTGAGGGTTTTATCTAGTTTGGAAAATTCAGAGCCTTTTTGTCTGGTTCTCTCTTTGGCTAACTTTGATGCTTAGAAAAGCTGGATTGGTTCAAAATCACTAGGATCATAATATTCATCTAGGATTTCTAGGTCAACCTTTGGGCACCTTTCATGACTAATTGAAATTTATGTAGTTTGTGTAGGTCACTCAGATGTCTTCATGATAAAGAGAAACTTGGTCAGTAGCATTGCCAAAGTAAGGGTCAATGAAGTAATGAAACTCACAGTAGGCAATTCATGTTAATATTGTACTTAGCCTTATGAAAGTGTGCAGCAGAAGACAGTCCATAGAGCATCTTCCTCTTCTTGTGAGACACAGTGTCTATTCTATACCCTTCTTCTTGAACTTCCTCATCCACATGGGCCATGCACACCTGCTGCTGCTGAGAATCCAAGAATATGCAACACTATGAACAGCTGAAGTCATACCTCCAAATTTTAAAAATATCATTCTATAACAGAGAACAAGGCTTCCCTGCCAAATCACAGCTCCTTGAATTCAATTGCAATACCTTAGTTTGTAAAAAAAATTGATGAAAATACATCAGACAAAACACTCCACACATTGCATACTTTCTAAACTCTATAAAATATTATACTTGGCAAAGAAGAGGGTCAACAACAGCAACAAAAGTGGAGACACACAATGAGATGGATTGACACAGATCTCAAGCATAACCATAATTGTGAGGCTGGAAGAGGATCCGGAAATCTTTCTTTTTCCTTTTTCTGTTGTACATAAGGTTATTATGAAGCATAATTGACTACTCTGTACCAAACAAAAATAAAACAATAATTTTCCAGCAAATAATACTTTGAGAAAACTGACTATGGTCATTTTCTAAGTAATGATATCAGTTCAGGCCTAATGCTAACCCTCCTCCAAAATTTAGACTGATTATTCCAGGAAGACTACCATACATTTCAAACTGATGTTTGAATCAGGACCCAAACAGAACTAGGCAGGCATATGAAATGCACTGTAATGAAATAACTGTCCTAAAGTGGAAACCCTATGTTGGAATAGAATCTTGCATGCTCCCATGATGAATCAAATCAGCACAGTGGTGGGAAAATTCCTACCTACCTTCTATTTCCATGTTTAGGTTGTTATTAAAAGGAGGTAAATCTAGAATGATGTCATGTGAATTGAGGATAACAAAACAATTTTGCTTCAGGATGAGATGAAGTCTGCTTTTAACAAATGGATTTAGAATTTTGCTTTGTTGTGTTTCTCACCAAAATGGGAAAATGAAAATTAATAAATGTTTTCTTGGCTCTCCTATACCACACGAAGCTGATGAATTAATCAGGAAAAGATATTCTTGAGCTGTCTCTCCTCTGGCCCTTTAATCCCATGCCTTCCCAGACTCCTTGCTGATCCTTCATTAGAGTTGATGAGCACAGGGTGGAAAGGTACTTCTCTTTTTCTTTCTGAGAGAATTTCATCTCAATTGTCTCACACATTCAATCACTGCTAATAGCTGTTTTGGCACAAATTCAGAGTAGGCTCAGTTAGGGGCAAAGGAAAATTTTTACATTAACTAGATTGCTTTAAATTTCCAGTACGACAATGTTGACCCAGGACAAAATTTATGGTACCAGAAATGTCAGCCTGCTTGAGGAAAGCAAGGGAATGGTTCCAGTAGCACTAAAGCCACGCTGACATCTGGGTTAGCTGTTCACTGGATGTTGTATTTTGGAGGCTTATTGTCCAGACAGTAGAAACAGCAGTGGGGATGTCTTTGCTGCATGACAGGTATAATGCTCTGCTACTGATTGATTGTAGAGGTTGAAATGAAAAGGGCAAGTGCTGTACAAATATATCTTGAGGACTCCTCCTAGATGTAGCATTAAATTTAACTGCTTCCCTGTTGAGTTTCTGTAGGTTCCCCTGTGATATTTTCTGAAGAGAATATGTGGTCGGTGAAAGAGTGAGGAATTATATATTATGTTGAGATTGAGTCTTCCTGCATTACTGGCTTTGAGTAGTTTTTCTTTTTTCTACTGCTGGGTCCTTGACCAAAAATGGATCTATGGAGATTGACTGTCTAGGATTAGACTGGATCTGGTAGCTTTGAAAGCATGTAGCCCAAAAGAACTGAAACAGTCCTCTAAAGTGAACTTGATGCATGAATGCAAAAAAAATAATGAATGGACTTTTGAACTGTCTTTAAATATTGGATTCACTAGTTGCTTTTTGGGGTGGCAAATCACTCAATATTTCTGTGGCTCAGTTTAATCAATCAACAGAATAAGAGACATGATGTCAATCTTATAGGATTACTTTGAAATCTCTCTCTTTCTCTCTCATTAGAAGCACAGGTGGTATAGTGGATTAGGTGTTGAATTACTAACTTCAAAGTGAAAAACCAAGTAAACAACCCCCCTTCCAAACAAGACAAAATGAAAAACAGAATGAAGCATAAAAACAGCTCATGCAATCAGTTGGACATTCCCAAAGATTAACATGGTATGTATTTTGTAAAATAATATATATATAATTACCTCCTCTCAAGATGATTCAAATAAATATGAATGACATAAAATTTTAAAAAGTGTAGCACAGAAAATGGTGTAAGATATGAAAATAATAATTTATAGCTTACCCAGGGTGGGAGGCTGGGGGAGAGAGAGCATGAGGGTGGTGGGAGGCTGGGGGAGAGAGAGCATGAGGGTGGGAGGCCTTGTGAGGGAGAGCAAAAAGAGGAGATGATACCAAGGGCCCAAGTAGAAAGAAAATATTTTGAAAAGGATGATGGCAACATATACACAAATGTGCTTGATACAATAGATGAATGTATGGATTATAATAAGAGTTGTATGAGCCCCAAATAAAATGATGTATTAAAAAAAAGAAATGTAGTAGACACTTTGTTGAGGCTAGCTCCTCATGGTAATTACATAATCTGGTGTCAACTTGTGGAGGGGTGGAATCTAGCCCGTAAATTAGGTTGCAGTCTGATGACCTCATTTGGGAGGCACCACAGAGATAAATAGCTCACTGGAGGTCAGATACACATAGACACTCTGCTTTTTTCCCTGCTGATAAGCCACATGGAGGCTCCTGATGGAACCAGAGTCCTGGAGCTGAAGTTGCCACATGGAGACCCATGTCAGTACTGAGATGCTTCTACCGCCAATGCATCCACAAGACTTTCCACTCACTGTCCTGTGATCTTCCTGCACTCTGTGTCCTTGCATGTGTCGCGTGAATCTGAAGAGGAATTTACAGACTGGTATTGGACATGTGGGCTAATATAGGATTTATGGACTTGATCTTGGCTGGGATGGTTTCTTAATATCCAATTACTCTTTTACCTAAAGCTCCTTCTTATACACATATGAGTATGCATGGATTTGTTTCTCTAGTCTTCCCAGACTAACACATTCCTTTATTAACAGTCTCAATTGCTAGCAATCTCAAATAAATTAAATATTAATATTTTTAAGGGTAGTTAATAATCTCCTACTCAGAGTGCATGATGTAATCACATATACTCCTAGATTCATATTCTAGAATCACATTCCAATTCTAGAACTTCTTTCTACTAACTTGGCCATGTCTCTGTGTCTCAGTTTCACCATTTAAAAAAATGTAGTCAGATCCTGAATTTAAGCTAAGTTATTCTAATTGGGGAATGTAATGGACATAGACTAGAATCAATATTTTATTATTGTTAAGTACCAGTGGTGTTAATCCCTAAAAGTAGAATAGCATATAAGGCATATGGCTAAAACCCCCGCAAAAATCCTCCTAAATTGAGCAGAAATAGGGATATGAATTCGGTAGCACTGATATAACTATAGTAACTTCAAAATCCTTGCCCCCTCTCTTTTCTATCACTCCACCTCAAGAAGAACTTCCCGTTCCCATTAGGGAAAGGATGTGCATTCATATAATTAAGAAATAGTGTCATTTTAAGATCATGAAAATAGGTACAGAATATATGTTAGTGGGATGAATTGTTTGAAGATTGTTACAGATATCCTCAGTGAAAATGCAAATACTTATTAAATTATGAGGGCATGAAATGGTCCTAGCATTTTATTTTGCCTTGTTGTATGTGAAAAGAAAAAGTAGTCCATGCATGTAATATTTTGGTGTGAAATGCTTCTTTAACTTTAGTATAAGGTCTGTAAATAAATGAAAAGTCTTTAGTCACAATGACTTTAGATTTGCAATAGTAAGAAAGTATTCCATTATATTCCAAATATTTTTTCCACTAGTAAAATTAACTGCATCCTACATATTATCTTTAAATCATGGAATAAAGCACTTTAATGAAAAATAGTATAAATATAAATTTGACACTAAAAATGATCTTATTTGTGTGAGGTCAATCCTTTTCCATAGGTAACGAAGTCTTGGGATTTATTTCATCAATAGAAAACATATTTAATGAATATTTACTTTTTAAAATGATGCTCTGATTTCATGTGAACTTGCAGTCAATGTGACTGAATTGCTCGTAACTTCCAAACCATTGAAGCAAGGCTTTTTTAACAAGATGGTCTGTCATCTCTTCAATTTTGTTTTGACACTTAAAGACTATGATACTCTCACGCCTAGCATCAAAGTGTTCTATTTTGATCCCGAGATGAATTCTCATATTTGTTAGCCATAAAAATGAAATATGTAAGATGGCAGCATTTCAATCAAAATGTTTACTATGTGCAGTGTAGCTAGACCCTACTAAGAGAGGGTGACATAGATTGTCAGAAGGTCTACTCAAGAGCTATCTTGGGACCTGTGCGATGAGTCAAAGAGGTTTTTTTTTGGTTATGCTTTGGTGGTAGAGGGGTGGTGGGAGGAGGAAGAAATAATAAATGCCTCACGATCTTTCTTTTTATTCTAATATTAAGTTATATCTCATATTGTGATTGCAATCCAGGTCACCGTGATTGTAACGCTTCGATAAAATCGTATCATTCTGATTAAAAGCAAAAATCTAACATACCTATCAAAAAGTAAGCATTTTAAAATCCCTAAATGGATTTGCTGGCAACTAAATGCTATAAATACTCTTTTAATTTAACTACTTCCATACACTGGTTTAATTAAGGTCAATTAAAAACACTCTGCTCCAGGACTCAGACCAAAAGTTTTGGGGAAATTAAAAAAAAAAAAAAAGGGAAGAAAACGAAAGAAAGCAATAACTCAAATTTGTTAGGACATGATCCTCCACATTAGTGAGGGACATTCCCAGAATTCCATGTTGGAATAAGCGCTTTTCAGTCTAGGGGTCTTTGTGACTTTGTTCATCAAACTATTAAAGAGAATTTAGTGCCAGCCATCACCCAGGGCTCATTCACATTCTGTAAAGGCTAATATTATTCATTGCTGCAGATGCTTATATAGGAACTAATGTGCATTTAAGATCCCTGGTGGTGCAAACAGTTTCTGTACAACCATTCACTTAAAGGTTGGTGTTTTGAACTAACCAGAGGCGACATGGGAGAAAGGTTGGGCTATGGTAACATATGGGGTTATCATTCATCAGAACCAACCACATGGTAATGGATTTAATTTCGTTTGGAATATCTGCTTAGCAAGTTCTACTCCTTTATCACCTATACGATCTTTGACATGTACCAAGGGTAGACTAGAGGAAGACTTACTAACAAAAAATGTAGGGTGATGCAACTTTGCTGGAAGTCTGGAAGACTTAAAGTACTTACTAATAAGGGTCAAAGATCAAAGACTTCAGTATAAATTACAGCCAACATAAAGAAAATAAAACGCCTCAGAGATGGATCAGTAAGCAACATAATGATAAACGGAGAAAAGACTGAAGTTGTGAAGGATTTTACTTAGTTGGTCCTACAATTAAAGCTAATGGGAGCAGCAGTCAAGACAATGAAATAATGTCGTGCATCGGGCAAATCTACAAAGACTTCTTCAAAGCGTTGAAGAACAAGGATTTCACTTTTAGGACTAAAGTTTTTCTGACACAAGCCACGGTGTTTTTAATCATCTTATATGTACACAAAAGGTGGGCAATGTATAAAGAAAACCTCAAATTCATTCTTTTGTATTGGCAAAGAATACTGAGTACCTTATAAACTTGTGCGGGAGTCAAAAGTTATATGTGAATTTTTTACTATGGAAGGTTGGTGCCTCTTATCCCAG